>JACJUY010003331.1:0-29608 GCA_014220935.1 Platorchestia sp. MABIK | reverse complement strand
GGCAACGCTCAGCAGCCACACAGATGGCAGCGGTCAGCAGTAACAGAGGAGGCAACGCTCAGCAGCTCACTAATGGCTGTGGCCAGCACTAACAGAGAAGGCAACGCTCAGCAGCCACACAAATGGCAGTGACCAGCAGTAACAGAGGAGGCAACGCTCAGCACAAACAACAGAATCAGTCAGCGTCAGGCCGACCTGGGGGCAGGAGTTGCGTGCGCAGAACCCATTACCGTCACCGGTCGCAGTTCAAATGACCGTAGAGGCAGTAACAGTTGCAGGCTGCAGTCCTATGCACCGCGAGAAGGTGACGGCACATCAGGGGAGGCCGCCATAGTCCCTGCTCCAGTCACAGCCCAACTACCGTTATTAAAGCAGCGAAACACTGCCCTTCGCCCGCTACAATCAAGCGGCAAAAAGAATGCGCACGATTATTTCCTTGGTTACAATAAATTAGCGTTCTGTACAAATATGGCGATCATTAGGTTTTGATACAAAAATTCTGCTCGTTGATAATACACCAAAGAAAGCTTTCCGTTTGACCAAGAGAACCATTATCTAAATTACTATTCATTCTGAAACTCTACGTGTCATTAGGATTTCTGAAAGAAAGGATAACTTTAAACTCAACGCTGGATTTGAAAAGTGCAATATAGACCGTGTAGGGAGAAATTACGTAAAAAGCTATCAAACAGAATGACTTCATTTGCTTTACTCAGATTTCTACCTTTCAGCATAAAGTTTTAGTTCAGATAAGTGCGACACAAGTTAAATTTAGTGTTTGAGGAGTTTTGTTGTCTGAGCTATCGTTACCATTCCAGCGAGCCAGTTTCTGAATAGCTCACTAATATTAGAGAGCGATTCTGCACAATTAAGCTTATTGCTAATGAAGATAGGAAGTGCAAACTTCATTTGCAAATGCAAATCCTTTAATCCAATGACAAATTAAAGTTAAGAAAGCTTCCGCATCTTCAAACCGCTTATGATTTATGCCTTACGACCAAGATTATACGCTGAACTTGAAAACATCCACCATCAGTCATCTATGACGTAATCAGGAGAAGTAAATTACCTAACAAATGACATCCGATTCGCTCATAAATTTCGCTACCAAGGCTGAGAGTTATTAAAGATAACATGTTTTGTTCAATTCTTTGCGTCAAGTGAGATAAAATTTCAAACGCGTCTTTTGTCATGACCGACGGCCATTGTTGCTCGATCGGATACTTCTTCTCTTTCTAAATCCTGACAGTGCGAATCCTTTCGTTGGCCCATGGGCTCCAGAGCATGATTTTTTTCATGGGCCAGAGGGAAAAGGCAGGGGCGCGAGGGCTGCTTTTCCCCAGTGTTTGATAAGATGTTAGTTTAAGCCTCCCTAACCGCAACAAAGGCGGTACAAAGAGAGGAAGGAAAAGAGCACCATGGAGTTAAGGGAACGGGGAATCTACGTAGAAAGGGCATAAAAACGTACGTTAAGAATGCAGATTTTGAAACAAGATCAAAGTCGAAGGAAAAATCGTTTTTTATCGAGCTCAGCCAACTCGTTGAGGCGTAGTGTGATGGGAACAGTGGAGCGAAGCGGGCTCTTATACATTATATCATCAGCACTCCTACAATTTCCTTATTGCTAGAAGAAAAAGAATACAGTTACGTTTGGTCGTGGATGCAGTTTTTTTTCTTGCGTTGAAAGTATATCATATTTTCCGGAGACACCAGTTGTGATTTGTCTAAACGAGTCTTTACGCCCTCCCGCTTGAGATGTCTCAATGCAGTAAACCCACTTAAAGCAGAACCCACTAAAAAAGTCCACTACTAATAATTACGCACTCCCTAAGCACGAAGAAAGTAAAGGGACAAATGAACACTTCAATAACACTCAAGTCTATCTAAATATTGAGGCAAACCAAGGGAAGATATTGCCAGCGTAACAAACTTCATGTATTTACGCATTAGATGGACCGCTAACGATACGAAGAGAGCATAGCCCATTGCCAACACTGTTTTTAGAGCCCTCATTGTAAGAACGCCGTCACTCATCTGATATCAGCACCTGTAAATCTTTCCTCAGAACTCGACAGTACGCAACGTGCTGTCCATTGCCTTCACACCGCAGGGGGACCTCATCACAGGCGACTCCGAAGGCTTCCTGACCGTGTGGTCCGTGGACTCTGAGGGCGACTACTACATCCTCAAGCAGTTCAAGGTGAGAGCTCGTGGTGCTTTGGCGGAAATTACAGTCATAGGAGAGAGATGACTGTAGGGCTGAGTGTTAAGCTAAATTCAAGCTTCATTAGATGTTCACAAGGAAATGAAATTTAAAAACGGAAATTCCCTTAATGTTCCTTCTATTCTATACTATAGCACAACCATTATCAGAAGTTGAATTTCATCTCACGGTTTAAATATTCATCATCACCAGTATGCATTTCATTGGTGGCAAAGGCTAAAGACGAAACCACGAGCCTCGGCGATATTGAGAACCGGCACTATACTCGGTAATTGCAGGAGGTGTCAGGCATGAGTCAGGACCGTACTCTCGGGCTCATGAATGAAGCGTGATTACACAACTCTAGAGGTTCAAGGTAATTTCACGCGTCACACCAGGTGTCATTGGAACCGGTCATTGGGTGACGCAAGTTGAGAGATGAATTGCTGTGAAGTCCGTCGACGTGGAGGGCGATAATATTAGACTCAAGCAGTTCAAGGCAAGTTTGTGCATTATTTAAGAAAAGCTTTACTACACGGGAAGTGTAAATCCCATTTCGAAAAACTAGTTATTTCAAATATTTTTTCCAATTCAAACATTTTTTTTTCCCCATCACCATTGAATACAAAAATCACAAGAAAAAAATTCGTTCAGTATGACTGCATCGCGTTTTTGGCAATATCTTGAGGTTTGAGAATAAAGAAATCGATGGCAGAGCAAAGAGTAGTTATAAGTATTTTGCTCATGCTTTGTTTAACTTGTTAAAATGTTTTAATCTATTTTATGAGTCGAACACACTAAATGCTGAAAATTTCATCACAAACAAAAAGAATCAATATATATAGCCACTCGTGAAGACCATTCTTCTTTTCTAATAAAAGCGGGGTCTCAGCCTCACTTCTGTGGCGCCTTAGCAGTGTGATTTTCTGCTCTACGTTGTACGAGCGTCCAAACATCGGCCCTTTCTCCCTCACTAACATTGCACGAGAGCATTTTTATATTGTTCAAAATATCCTTTCACGTATACTTTCTAACTTTTTGTCACATAAGACAAAAAAATTTTTTTGAGGAAGTGGCTTTACTTAACATCACAAACGTAACGTTAGTTTTTGCTTTCTTACACATTATCCAAGCTTGAGAGACATTAATTCTCGGATTTAGAGATCACAAGACTATTTTGAAGGTCGAAAGTCCACTGAACATTGAATAATTGTTTATCCAAACAGGTCGAGTTTTGAGCGCTCCCTTTGTTATCAGTTTCAATATGAGCTTACTTCGGGCGCCACAGGGACCACATCATCTTGGAGAGAGAAGTTGTCGCTTCCGACTCTCGTAAGGAGACAACTTCATAGAAGCAGTCATGTATTTTTATCAACATTATGCTTATTTTTAGTTTCGTCCATAACGAAAATTTCTGGTACATTCAGTTCTTAGTTTTGAGAAGTTTTATTTCAAATTCTTACACTAAATCAATTAAATTTTTAGGCTTTTAGAACCGGGAGCTAACGTAAAATAACTGAACTTCCACTTCGCAAGTTTTGGCCACATTTAAGGAAATTTAAATTCATGTCGTAAAACTCATGCTCCCATCCTGAAAAAGAGCAGTCGTGCAGTATAACTTTATGAGCTCTGCGACTGACCACGCAATATTGTATCCCTAACTTATGACATAACATGACTGAATGTACGCAAAAATACGAGATGGAAGCCTTCATCTCTTCTAGGGACAAGATATCAGCACTAATAGATAAATTGGTAAAAACATTGAATGAATAGATTTCGATGACTGAATATACACTTACGAGAAGAAAAGCTTATTTAGTTCCCCAGAAGAAACGTAGTTAGTACGCAAATTAACTTCAGTACAAATACCAACTCCCGAAATTGTGCAACGTTGGAGGCAGTAGACAGAAAGATATGAGAATTTATTAACAGAAAGATTACGTTCATTCAGAACCATTTTCCTGATCTAGGTGAGAGTTGGTAAAATGAACCATCCATAACACTTACTCAACCTTGAACCCAGCGAAAAGGTAAAACTTCCATTCAAACAGAGGCGCAAAAATTGTTATTGATTGTTCTGTTATTGCTCTCCCTACAATCAAATTCAAATTGGAAGGGCTGCGTTCATTACTAGACAAGAAATACAATCGGTGGATTAACGAGAAATTGTTACGTTCATGGCACTTCAAGGGACGGAGATCCTTCACTATAATACAAGTCCTCATGACCAATAATTGAGCAGTAAATCCGGCATGAAATAAGCAAGCGACACACGAGAGAACCCTGAACAAGTAGTCACTGCAGTGCTGTCGCCAATAATTTCGTGTATTTGATTTCACTTACTGCCGTGCCGTCACCAGCTGCTGGTTGTATCATAGTTCGTCTAACATGTCTTGACCAAAACTGGGTCATAATATAGAAAGATTTCTTACATGAAGCTATCACTCAAGCCTGAAACTCGACCTCGGTACGACTGCGGCAATTTAACAGCACAGTGAGCCGTGTTTTAAATGTCATTACTTGTAGGAGCACAACCACGACTCGCAGAAGATAAGACTTTTACATAAGTGTCAGCGCATACACACCAGATCGATGCCAGTTCCCTCAATGAAAATTCCCGCATTTTGAAGTGAAATTTCAGTACTTATTACATTATGAAGGATATTCATACTAAAACTGAATAAAATGTGATGACAAAAGGTAATTAGGATTATTAACACAATCCACCTAAACACAGGCCACTCATATGTGTATATCACATCTCTTCTGGGTAAGAGGCATGCCTGGTAAAATATACCCGAACTCGATTGACCTCTGCGCATTATCCTTGGCCCACCAAGCGCCCTAATTTCTCGACTGCCTGTCTTACTAAAGCCTATGTCAAATCTGAATTTCGCTACTGGCTTTTCGCCTTAACCAGTTTGGTCTCTAACAACCTTCGCCAAGTACGAAAACCTATTTCGGTATCAAATCGTCCCTAGCGTTTTACCTAATGTACATTTATCCGACTCGCGGTCCACCTCGAACAATTTTCAGTGCTGACCGATTTTTTTACGCTGTCATCATTTTATCACTTTTAATAAAGGCGTCTCCATAAGGCTTCTAGGGTTGAAGAATAAACAAGAAGTAGGAAAAAAACAGAGAACTTCACTAATCTCACACCTAACTTTCGTTGAAAATCTTACTTATTCTGCCATGAATAGCTTGGGATACTTTTCAGGACGCAGAATATTGAATCACGAACATAATTTTAGAGAATTTCAAGAAAATATTCACTCAGTGGCAATTAAAGATATTAGCATTTAGTACCATGTTTTTTATAGATAAGATTTTAAGTTAGTTTTAGTCTGGCTACCAGAATCAATTGTTTCCAAGAAAGGAAGAAGAAAGGCACCCTGATTATGGAATAAAAGGAACGGGGAATCTCTGCACAAATCGAGTCCCCACAGACTGCGCGAAGAAATAGCAAAACTGAAAGAAATTCATAAAACATGATTGATTGCTTAATTATAAGTTAGTTTTAGCTTCCCTTACCACAACAAAATGTTCAAAGAGAGGAAGGACGAAGGCACCATTTAGGGTGGAGTTAAGGGAACACGGAATCTATACACAAAGTGTGTTTCCGCACAGGGCCCGATGTTCGTAGAAACAGCGAGTTGAGAAGGAAAGTTAGGAAACAAGACAAAAGTTGAAGAAGAAAGTCAGAGGTGGTGAATTCACACACATGCAATAGTTGTCTCCCTGAGAAGATTCATGAAACGAGGCAAAATTTGAAAAATAAAGTAATAAGCGCTGAATGAAAAATAGAAGTGAACCCAAAAAAATTATGCGTAACAAGCAAGAAATCTGTTCTATTCCAACGAGAGGAACGCTTACCTAAATTCCGCCTCGGGGCGTCACATCTTCCCCCTTGGACGTTTTTTTCACGATGAACAAGACTCTTTCACACATCAAATGAAATTCTTACGGTTCCTCAAAACTAACTAACTCCAATGGTAATTTTGTCCATTAACTCCACTAAACTGAACTGATGGTACTCACTATTCTCGTCAATTTACATCAATCATAAAAATACACCTTGCTCCTATGCAGCTAATTTCGATTTGTTGCTGAACGCATTTGCCCTTCCTACGTTCTTTAACGGACAGTAAAAAAATTATACGTTCTTAATTTATATTCCAAAATCCTACGCCAGCTTCTCACTTAAGAACAAAATTGAGTTCGACTTGAATATTATGAATGATTGGAAGGATTTATTCACCACATTGTTACAAGTCATAAGAACATTATCTCCAAGAGAATAAGTTACGGTTTAAATGAGGTACGAGGCTTCTTTTGCAACTTATCAACACAATATTAGATTAGATAACTTAGCTTAAGCCTCCCCAACCGCAACGTTCCAAAAAGAGGAAAGATGAAAGCACCATTTAGTATGAAGGAAATGAAACGTGGAATCTATGCAGAGCGTGCGTTCCCGCACGAAATCCCCTGCGCATAGAAACAGTAAGTTAAGGAAGGAGCTTATACCAGAATATAAAAGCTGAAGAAAAAAGTTAGGGGTGCTGAGAAGCAGCACAGCATCCAGCCGGAAAAAGATGGAGATTAACTAACCACAACAAAATTTCACAACAAAAAGAAGGCCTACCTAACTTTCAGCTCAGGACTTCACATTTCTCCCCTGCGAGCTCTTATATACACGTAGATACAATAGTTGTATCCGCTGACAGGCTATCAAGATAAAACTTAAAGATGTTCTCACACCTTTGGTGCAATAAAGGTCTGTAAAGATGATTACCTCTGAGATTGCTTTTGGCACCGTCATCGTCTGCCACACTAGCAGTAGCTCAAAAGCTTCAAACTTATGCATAAACAATCCTAGCCAGCGCCGAGTTTAAATCGAATATTTATTCATATTTAATCAATATATCCCTAGACTTAAAAATACCAATCGGGGATAAGCAGAAAATTTTTACGTAAATTTTACGAAAACAAATTTGTCAACTTGGCCGATGAACATAGCAATCCCTTCTGTATTTTTCTTTGTTTACTGTATAAAGAAACCAAGCTAAAATATCTCTTTGAGTCGAGCAATAAAAATTAGTTTCGATCAACTCATCACACCGGTGCGAACAGCCATTTTCTCCAGTTAATAAATGCTTTCACTCATTCTACAAAAAAAAAGAAAAATCAATTCCGAGGCATAGCCGGAAGAAATTCAGTGTACTGGATGCCTTGCAAGGGTTCATCCCTAAAGTGAGGTGAGGCGGCGCGAAGCCGGAAGTTGCAGCGCTCGCAATGACCGTGACGTGAAGCAAGGGCACCTAATGAGGGCTACAGCTCCTCGTAACGAGATAACACAGCCCACACATGCAGGGTCCTCACACGCCGCGCTCTTTGTTGTAGTGCCGTGTCAGAGCTCCAGGTGCTTCTTTGCCGATGAGTGTACGTGTTTGTCTTCCGTAAGAAAAACTGCAAAATTTTACACAAACGTTGAATAGGATTTATAGTGTTTGAAAGCCAAATTTAGTGCTTTACGGGAATATTTACTCATTTTGAGAGACCTAGCAAAATGCATACTCATTTTAACTCCTGAATTGACTTACGTACTTACTCTCTTTTCGTAAAATGCGAACTTCAAATATTACAAAAAATACATTAGAAGCTCTCAGTCCAGGAGATAAGCAAGAGGAGAAAACTTCTTCAAGCGATCGCAAGTAATTCAAGAATCATTGCTCGCCAAACAGAGAATATCTGCATGAGTGAGGTAGCGAAATACGCTAAGGAATGAGGAGGTGAGGAGTATCAAGGCAGTTAGAAGACAGCTGGCGTGTATTGAAATTATTCGGTCATAAGAAGAAATTGAAGAATGGACAGCGAAGAAAAGGTGAAGAAAGAGATGAAGTCCGAGGTGTATGAATGAAATATTAGAAGTAGATCGAAGATTGAATGGGTGAACGAAGTTGGAAGGGGATGCGCGACCAAGGTATTGCGTTAGAGGAAGCTAAAAAATATGCAATAGAAAGATATAAGTGGAGAGCAATTGTATCTGGCTGTGACGTAGTCCAGAATTATGGGGTCGAGAGATTCTTAGCTCGTGGGAGGGACTCAGCTTTGTTAATTATAGGATGTGTAATTTGTGCGGGCATGGAATCTTCGAGCCCTAAAGACCCGGCATGAGCAAACCAGCGCTTGGTTGATGCGCCTTGATCTCGGAGAGACGCTCAGAATACGTCGGTAGGTGACAGTGAGCATTGGCGTTTCATTAACAGATTAGATTAGATGTTAGTTTAATACGTTCTCTGCGTATTCGAGGCTGTTAACGGTTGGTTTAGTTAGGTTGTAAGTAGCAGAATAAGGAAATCGACTTTACTGCTCAAATGAATTTTTATCCTTCCTAAGAAGTATAAAAATGCAAATGCACGATACACTTCCCCTCGTATGATTACAATAATTTTTCTAAAAAGGTCGCGAAACATTTGAAATATCATTCATTTATTCCGGTACGTGAATGGGCAATTTACCATTTGGTACACATGTTGCCCAATACGCGAGGAACGTGTTAAATTAAGCCTCCCTAACCGCTAAAAAAAAAGCATTCCAATGAGAGGAAGGAGGAAGGCACTATCTAGTATGGAGATACGGGAACGCGGAACCTTTGCAAAAGGGGCACAGAAACAGTAAGTTGAGAAAGAAGTTTATGAAACAAGATAAAAGTTGAAGAGGAAAGTAGTAGGTGCTGAAAAATAGGATAGCAGTGAACCGAAAAAAGGTGGTGTCCTTAACTTAAAAAATATTCTATTTCAACAAAAAGGAAGATCTATCTCCCAGCTCGGGCCCTCACTGTGTTTTATCAACAATTAAATCTGGTTCTCATTTGGTTCTCATTATCGACAGTTAAAACTAGAGCGCAATCGTGTCATCGAGCGGCGTGAGCTCTTCGCATAAATCCTGTTCTTTCTTTGGCCATCTTTGCCTCTAATTCAGACCTCAGTAAAACTTTTTATGTTAGATTATGGAGCGTTAACAAAATCAAAATTTTAAGGTCTTGCTTATACCAGTCAGATTATATTAGATTATTAGTTAGTTTAAGCCTCCCTATCCGCCACAAAGGAGATCCAAAGAGAGGAAGGAGGAAGGCACCACTTAGTATGGAGTTGAGGAAACGCGGAATCCATGCAGAAAGGGCATAGGAACAGTAAGTTGAGAAAGAAGATTATGAAACAAGATCAAAGTCGGAGAAGAAAGTAGTAGCAGCTGAAAAACAGGACAGCAGTGAACCGAAAAAAGGTGGTCCTTAACATAACAAAAACATTTCATTTCAACAAAAAAAAAGGCCAACCCAACTCTCAGCTCAGGCCCTCACATTTCCCCCTGGGAGCGCTAATTTCCATAGATACAATAGTTGTATCCCCCTGAAGGGCTTAGACCAGTCATCAACAACCAAAAAAGAATGCTGTAAAGACAAAAAATATTCTGACAACCAAGAAGAGGTAGAAAGGAAGTGAGTCAAAAAATCCGAAATCCACATGACTCGGGAACGCGAGAATGCCGACCAAGATAACCACAAAACTTTCCCCAGTCGAACAGCAGGAAATGCTGGTTCAGTTATGAGTAACCGTGAATTTAAAATTCCCCACAACGTGCAGCATACCAACAATGAAGTGCCTATGGCACCGCACGTTACCTAACGTTGAACACACTTTCTCGGGGATTCGGGTAAACATTTCACCTGAAAATACTGGGAGTGAAATGTTAACGAAACGCGTTAACCCTTTCTTTCTTCACGTATTAAACACCATACTCTTCAAAACAAAAGTACCTTGGTTAAATAAAATCCGTTCAAATATTAATCATCGGATATTTTACAATTACTTCAATAACTAAATAATTTTTGATTACTGCCCCATTTCTACAAATGTACGCGTAACCATCATAATTTTTCTCCAAAAACGTCCTAACTCAGGAAAATTCAATAGAAATAGACAGAACTAACACGACGCATGCATTATTCCAGGGCCACGACGGAGGCGTGAGCGCACTCTTCCTCCTAAGCGAGGGCACGCTGCTGTCTGGAGGAGAGAAGGACCGGCGCGTCGTGGCTTGGGACTGCGATGAAGACTTCGATGCCATCCTCGAGACTCAGGTGAACAGCCGCAAACGGCCATGATTCTTGTGACCTACGTCTTGCTCTACCACTATATGAAGCACGTCATGCAGGTAGCTCAAGCAACAGCAGGCACAACTTTTTCTTCAGGCAAGCATACCTGAGATAATGGAGTTCACATTTAACGAAACAAATCTAAATTTGTGTGTCATATCATGAATATAACTGCGCCGATTATTATTTCTAAAAAATAGAAAATCGCCTTCACCAGAAATAAATATCATACTGAGCTTGACCTTGTAAATTTCTAAGTATATTGCAATAAAATCCGAGTCTACTATGATGGATTGATGCCCAACTCATTTAAGCCAAACGACAGTCCTAACCAATTGAAAAGAGTTCATAACCACATGAACTTCACTGAAAAACGCGCTGAAAACGAGAAAAATTCGAAGTACGGGTCGCCACGCATGAGGTCAACCACAGAGCCGATCTCAATATAGTAAGTTATTAAGCTATGCATCAGGCTTGAGTACCGAGTGTTATAATGATCAATGGCGATCCACGGTATCCGGGCAATTTAAGTCGTCCGCACCGAGGAACTCATTGATGTACCCAAAGTAGCATCAAACGGAGGCCAAGTTATTTGCGCTGTAGCTACAAGTATGGCCAGCAGCTTCACCATCCAAGTGTGATACAAGGGTGAAGTGAGAGACTCAAGATCACAGACTTTATATGAGAGGTTGATGTATCCACTGGTCATCCTCTGGATGGGAAAAAAACAAATCTACCTAAACGCAATAGGAGTAAGCGTCACTGCATCTAAAAGTAAACGCAGTAATTTTTAATGGCTGTAAGAACATCCGAGTAGAAGATTTCAAAGGAAGAGGAGCACAGGCACTGAGATTTGAGGGGAAGTGTAAACAGAAAACACAATTTCAAAGTGCTAAAAGAATGTACAATTTTTTACAGCTGCCAGAAGCATCAGGAGGAGTGAGGACGGTGACCCCACAGCGCCCTGGCATGAATGACGCCAACATCTACGTAGGCACCATCAAGAACATGATACTGGAGGGTTCCCTGCAGCGACGCTTTAATCAGGTAATTTCTGAGTTCTCTTGGTGCAACGCATGAACTCACCTCAGAAAGATCTAACACTTGGAAAGGTCTGATATGAAACACAAGTGACGTACGCTGATGGGAATTTCTCACTATAATTTCAAGCATGTTGAAATGATGTCATTCTTCTAAAGAAAGTAGAAAGTAAATATACCACATAAGAGATGTCAGCCCCAAAATTTTGATTGAAGAATTTTGCTTCACAAGTATCACACAATCTCATCTGCATTCATTAAACAGGCTTAACTTACCCAGCATTCATGCACTCGACATTCACAAGCACATTGTGATAGTAAGTAGTGAGAGAAAAACCTTGCAAAATAAAGGCAAATAGAGATGGTCTATAGTATTTCTGCGCCTGAGTGTATACTGCACATGCATCTAAAAGGAAATTTAATCCAACTCATAATGAAAAAAAAACTTCTGGCCTTGATTCTACGCAATAAAATCAAATCAAATGAAAAGACATGATTATAACAAACGCAATATACTGGATAATTACTTCGAATGGACACAGATTACGGCCTTTGAATTCAAGTCTTATACCCCGTCAACATAAAATAATGAAATTATGAACAGCGTTTAATCTCACTGCTCAGCATAAGAAATTATCAAATCATCCAAGTCATGTTGGAAGGGCAAATGGCATAGAGAAACAGGAGAGCTGGAAGCAGCAACAATGACAACGCCATATTCAAACGATTGAAAATACGAGTTTTTGATACTGAGAAATAGGACGACGAACAGCGGGACTAATAACAGGATCATGCTCTAATGATTTCAAACATGAATGATCCAATACTAAACGATGCTGTGTGTGTGGAGGTGGTGTTCGGCCACAGCCGCCAGCTGTGGGGCCTGGCCATCAACCCCCGTGACGGCACCGTGGCCACCGCCGGCTACGACAGGCAGATCGTGTGCTGGGAGCACAACAGGCTCGTCTGGCGGATACAGGTGAGCAGCAGCCTGATAAAGGCAGCAGCATCTGCACTGCGTCAATGCACTAAACGCCAAATGCTGCCATAAGCGCACTCGAAATAATTTCCTCTTTAGCACTTTGATTACCTCGGGTTAAACTGAAGTTCAACATTTAAATCTAATTAAAGTTAGTTTCAGTGTACAATGTTGAAAAAACATTAAATGGATAGTACCTTTATTCAGTTTTGATTATTTATGTTTAAAAATTAAGTTTATGACCACCAGAGGCTTAGTCGTGTTATAAAAATTCCCTCAGTGGCCAAAAGTGCGTCACGCGGCAGTTAACGTGTTAATACGTTCGAAACAGCCTATGAAATTTGGTTGAACAGTTAATTTATAACAGTAACTGCAACACTAATCATTTGCAAGAAGCCTTCAAATGTGAGACTCACTTGAATGAGACGTAAAAAGTTCAGGTTAAATATAATTGACTGGTGCTATGACAGCAGAGGGAACAATATTTCAAAGTAGCAGTAACCGCAAAGCAAAAATGAAGTACTGAAAAGTCAGTACTTCCGTCTGTCGCGCTGTCATCACACTCCTGCACACGAGTCTAGGGAGCAGCATGCTTTCTTATAATAATTAGGGTTCTTTTAATTATTAAAAACGAAGTATATTTCATTATAATTACTATAAATATATTAGCAATTCTTATAATTATGAATTCTTATAAATTTGCTCAAATTCCAGTCGGTTAGGAATGATAGGTTTACGAGCAAGCTGACAAGGACTGACTGTTAGTACTTATTCTCACGAGAGAAGCTCAGGAATCTCAGCATTTGTCTAAACTCGCAGAAACACATGACCGTGATAAACGTACAAACTTCCATAGGGCACAGAATAAAAAATATTTAGTATTTCTTTCTTTCAATATTTCTTTCCCAGAAATATTGAAAGCTCGAAGCCTATTGCAGCCAACACTATTTTGTTCACATCTCTATCGCTGCTGTTCAATATTGCTCAAATGTTCACAATCTAAACTAGCACTCGAGTCTGTGTAGCTAAATTTCATTTCCATTGACAAACAAATGACTAACACAAATTGTACGACACGTAAGGTAGCGCAGAACTTCAATTGGAACTGTTGGCGCATAAAGTTCCTGGAAATAATTATAACTTTTTGTGAGGCTGTTCCCAGGCCCGCGTGTCAGATTTATGGAAAGCCAGACCGTAAACCAAATCGCTTCCACCTAACCTGACCATGATAGTTTTCAGTACATGATTTGTTTCTGTGTTTGTGTAATGAAAGTACACCTTGACACTTTGACTGCGGCTGGCAAAACTGAAGTCAAGTTTAATATTCAACTAAAATTTAGAATAAATTGTAGTGAGCAATGTTGAAAACACCAAACATTAACTGGATAGTGCCTCTATTTAGTTTTGATTTAGTATTTATGAAAATTGAGTTTGTGACTACTGGTCAGTCATCAGCATTATGGAAACTCCCTCCGGGACCACCGGCGGCTCATGTCGCAGTCAAAGTGTTAATAAAAATTTGCTAAGATCACGTAACGAGCAACATTGGAAAAAAATAAATAAGTTAGTTTAAACCCCTTAACCAAGACAAATGTGTCTGGGTGATGAGGAGAAATGAATAAAGCACCATTTAGTATGGAATAACGGGAACACAAGATCTATGCACAAAGCAAAGTCTGAAAGCAGCAGGACTGAAAGCAGTTAATTAACGAAAAAAGATAAAAATTTAGGACGTAACAGGAGCTGAAAAAAGCATAGCAGTGAGCAGAAATTGAAGGTCCGTAACAAAACGAAACGAATATTTTCTGTCATTAAGATTTTGAACCTTCAGTTGGGGTTCTCATATTTTCTCCTACAAACGCTAATTACCGTAGGGTCGATTATTGTATTCCAAAAAGGGCATCAGAATACTAGCATATTCGATGGGCATTTATGAACTTCTAACCAATCTATCACCAAGCGAAAATAATAAAAAATATGATAGAAACGTACGAACACACACTCAACTCACCATCTACCATATAAGATAAGAAGTATACGCAAAATGGTCTCAATGTGACAATTATTATCATCATTATATAAGAGGGATGTGTAGCAGTGTGTGTGAGTGTAAAGGTGTCGCTGGACCGCAGGCGCAGAGCGAGTGCGTGAGCGTGGCGGTGCACCCGAGCGGCTCGGTGCTGGCGGTGGGCACCATAGACGGCCACCTCGTGGTCGTGAGGGCGGACACGGGCAAGCATGTCGCCACCGTGCGGGTCTGCGGCTCCCCGCTCTCCTGCCTCGCCTACCACAAGAGTGAGTGCCACGCTCTCATATTGCCTGTTGCTCGCTTCATTCAGCTGACAATTTTACGTTCATCCTATCCTAATGTACACTCACTGTCGGACAGAATTTCTGCTAGCTTTAAGAGCAACTTAGAGCTTAGCTGGCGGTTATTGGAGGAAAGTGATTAAGCTTAGAAGTCGACAGAGAGATCTAAACACTATGCATTAACAATAAGATTCCCGTGAATTGTACTAAGCCCTAGGGATCAATGGAAAATAAACTCGACTCAAAATAGCAGCAAATTAAATTAATCAAACACTTCAGTACAATTTCTAATAAATTCAAGTGAAGCTAATATGATATCCAAGTTTAGAGGCTACAGACACAAGGCAGTACAATGATCAACTATGTTGAATTTGAGAAAGTGAAAATACACTAGGAATTGAAAAAAACAGAACGTCAGTCAAAATAAGCATTGAATCAAAAAGTAGGAATAACTATGCCGAACAACGTAGTAAATAGTACGACCATATTTTGCCAAATGATCCGTCAATTTCCTGTCGCTCTACCTGCTGCGCGAGAGGTACGCAATGAACACAAGGTTTAAAGGCAAGCAACTGTGCAGGCGGCGACACGCTGGCGGTGGGGTCGCAGAACGGCTCGCTGTACCTGTACAAGAGCACCAGGGAAGGCCTGGTCTACACGCGCTACTCCAAGATGCTGGGAGACCAGCCCCTCTCTGCCATCGACTGGTCCGATTCTGGCAAATATCTGCAGACCGTCACTTCTGAATACGATCTCACATTCTGTGAGTCATTCGTGAGCTATTATTCGTGCCTAACGTACAGTGCAGAGTATATCTAATCACTAACCTAGCACGCAACCAACTTCGCTATGTGAGCAAATAAGAGTAGGCACTAACACTCTCGATAAGATCGGCAATTATATTTATCACTAACGTACAAGTGACCCACAACAGGTCGTAAGGAGCACTGATGAGAATAGTGATCAAATGGCAATCATAAAGTTACAAACGAAACAACGCTACTCAAGCAATGTGCTCAGGTGTAACTTCATGCCGATAACAGAGAACGGCCACAATTCTTGATCTGAGAGAGGATCGTGAAAAATTGACTTATCACGAACCCAGCGAAAGAGATTTTCAGTGCGTCATGCACTTTTTTGCGACAGACGCTCTCGAATGTGAGTTTTCCCCTAAGAGCCCTGAGTCAATAAACTCTGACGAAGGTCAATTCTTTTCAGAGTGGCTCTTTGGGAACTTGAAATCCCAAAAAGCATGCAAACCTAGCAAACCAATTAGCTGGTGGCATCGCCATCTGAGGTAGAGCAGAATGAAAGAACACGAATTTATTTGCACAATACACTGAAGTAATTGAGGAACCCAAAGGAAGAAACTTAAGAAATTATATATTTCTGCGGTATCTCACGAAACTTCTTAACACATTCAACTTAACTGATGCAGTCAGTTTCAGCAGGCAGTTACTGCCATAGAGAAAATGGCTCGCATTCAGAGTGAGTGCGATATGAATGCCTAAGCTAAGTAGCAGGAGGACTTGAAATGAAGTCAAGTGTGCTTGCTGTGCAGGGAGCATGCGGACGATGTCGAGCGTGTCGTACGACGCGGACGTGCAGGACGAGCTGTGGGCGACACAAACCTGCCCACTCGGCTACTACGTGCACGGTGAGTGGGGCCGGCATCAGATAATGTCGAACTGGTACTCGCTGCAAACGTTTTTTGAATCGGCTGACTACGCACCTGTGTACCAAGACCGGTAACTTTATAGGACCGAGTTTAGAGCTGTTTCCGCTGCACGTCAACTCAAACAAGGTACTCATATCTGAGCTACACCCCAAGCCAAAAACAAAGAAGTAGGCTCTATATACGTATACTCTTTCTCCATTGAAAAATCAATCAAGAAAACGCGCTTGTACACATCTTCCAGATCCGCTATACATACTGTAAAAGGTCTCAAGGAAACACCTGTTCTTTTCGCTCACCTTGAAAATTCTCGTTTCTTGTATGTACTACTTGGAGCGTCACTAAATTTAATAGCGCTGCATATGCCGTTGTCCCACGTATAATCTTCTTTCCACTCAAAATCCCTCTAGGCGGAATGAAGTGAGGTACAAACTCTTACAAGCGCTTCAAATGTTTTGTTCTTAACCTACTAAATATTGTCAAGGTAAAATACGATTAGAGTAGGTAAGATTATTAGTTAGTTTAAGCCTCCCTATCCGCCACAAAGGCGATCCAAAGAGAGGAAGGCACCATTTAGTATGGAGTTAAGGAACGCGGAATCTATGCAGAAAGGGCATAGAAACAGGAAGTTGAGAAAGAAGATTATGAAACAAGATCAAAGTCGAAAAAGAAAGTCGTAGGTTTTAAAAGTAGGACAGCAGTGAACCGAAAAAAGATGATCCTTAACATAAAAACTTTGTTCCAACAAATAGATGGTCTACCTAACTCTCAGCTCGGGCCCTCACATTTTACCCCTGGGGGTGCTAATTCTTATAAATACAATAGTTTTATCCCCCTGAGGGTTTTTTGTTATGCAGTGCAGCATTTCCCATGCTCCCCTTCGTCCGCCGTGATAAACGGAAGTTGCAATTTTCTGCACAGGCATTTGGTCAGGACGCAGGGACTCCCCCATCCAGGTGACCGTGGACAGGAGCCCCAAAGGAGACCTGCTAGCTGCTGGAGATACGCGCGGCAACGTCAGACTTTACAGGTAGGCACACTCCGAGGCTAGGGAACGGCAATACCTAGCTCATAGAATCGCCAGTGCACTCTGAACACACTGGAATATCACGTAGGCATACACTCGTTTTCGGATTGTAATGACAATTTACCTCCCATTGTCAATTATTCTTCATTTCCAAAGGGACTCACTTGAAAAATATTATAAACTAGACTCACCGAAGCATAAAGTATGTAAGCAAAGCTGAATATTCATAATTTTACCGGTGACGATGACACCGAAGGAACGTCTTCTGACACTCGCGTTCAAGCACCTCGCGGTGGGATTGAGAACCAAAATAAGCATTTTACCATTGAAGCAACTCGAAAGCAAAACAAAGTTTCGTTCTCTAGACGAAGAAGATTTGTTATAGCAACAATTTGAAGATATTTGCTTGATTGTAGTTTATCACGTTGGTACGCACGAACTTATTAAGAATACGATGTACACGTCTCAGCCAGGCCGGATTAAAAGTGTAATCATGCACAGCTTGGATTGTTATAGAAGAGCGAAAACAAGTTGAAAAATCAAGTCCATGATACAACCAGGAAGCTCTAAATTTCCAGTTAGGAGTTACAAATGAGCGCATCCTCATTCTGATTGGGAAACGTTTTAATTTTACCTTCCCATTGTCAATCAGTTCAAATTTCCTCACTTAAATGATATTCAAAACCGAACTCGCCTCAGAGAAATATCGTACTAAATGACCCACAGTAAGCTTCTTTGATTGTAGACAACTAAACGCAATTTCTAAAATGGGTTCCTAAGTTACTTTCGTTTGAAGCAATTACTCACGGCGCAGTTCCCACCATTTTCAAGATTAGCTAAGTACTCAACCCGCATGAACTGGGCACCGATGAGGCAATAATCAGACACAACTCCTCGTAAGAGACAGAAGTAACACACTCAACAAAGCCTAGAACCACGTCACCACAGCGCAAGCCTGTACTAACTCACACTATGCACACACGCAGGTACCCAGTGCTGAGCCCCCGCGCCGGGTACCACCAGTACAAAGTGTACACGTCGTACGTGTCAGCGGTGCGGTTCAGCCTGGCAGACCGACTGCTCTTCACCACCGGAGGCACGGACGCGTCCCTCATCAGGTGGCGAGTGCCTCTCATGTGAAACAAATCGCGACGTGTGGTGCCGCGCAGGCGGCTGGGCGGCACGCTCAGCCGCATTCAGGAGCAGGAAGAAGTGGCAAAACCAACAGTCAAGAGACTCTGGCGGAACTGACGGCACACAGACCCATACTTTGTTCTTATTTATTCAAGGGTTAACCTCTGTTTTTGCTCAGTTCAGGTGATAATCAGAGAGAAACTCGGTAGACTTGAAGTTCAAGTAGCATCTCTAGGACGCAAAATTTGTCTCGTTTGACACATTTCGCTTTGTTGGTCAAAAATAAGATTTCAATAAGATGAAGGTTAGATTGAAAGTTAGTTCAGGCCTCCCTAACCACAACACAGGCATTCCCAAGAGAGGAAAGCGGAAGCTACCCTTCAGGATGGAATTAAAGAAACGAGAAATCTATGAATAAGGTGTTCGCAAACCTTGCGCATAGAGACAGAAAGATTGAAAAAAAATACAAAACATGAAATATGAGTAAGAAATTAGTGGGAGCCAAAAAAAGGGCACTAATGAACTGTGGAAAATGGTCCGGTACAAAATGCACACAACACCTGTCCTATTTCAGCAAAAGTAAGGCCCATTCAACCTTTAACTTGGGACCTCACATCTTTCTTCGAAATTCTGTTTCACCTAGATACAACACACGCACACAGTTGTAGCTCCCTCAAAACTCTCGATGACACGAAAAGATGCATTGAAACGAAAACCCAAAACTTTCATTCCCTACAAAAGAGGAAGAGATGTAAAGAAAGAAAGGCCTTGTGAACCATAATTAAATCTAAACCGACGGAAGACTAGTGCAACGAGTGTCGCCGATTTTGTTTTTAGTAGTTACGGCCACCACTGAAGAGCGCTACAAGGTGGTGGCCATAGCTACCACCTTGAAGAGCGACAAAGATGCACAACCAGAATACTTTTCTTAGTGTAGCTCTCATTTTGGAACAGCGCTAAGTCCCCTTAGATGCGCTGAAGAACTTTCCTATTCAGGACATCCTCCTGCGAGGAGTCACACAGGCCCACCCCACAATCGTATGACAGGAGCCACTACACTCTTGTAACATTGCAAGAGGCTGTTTATATGCTACATACAATTCATCTACCTACAGTCCAGCGAGCGTTTTTGGAAAACTGGCGACAAGCGTCAAGTGTTACTCGAGACTGAACGCTAGGACAATTGAGGTGCACTTAAAAGCAAAGCTTTAGTGCATATTCAACACGAGAATAGAATAACCAATAGATAATCCTCCAATACACTATTTTAGAAAATTTAGTACACTAAATAGCAAATTAGTTTAGTGACTTCTGTAAGAAGGGCTCAATAACCGTTTGATCTATAAGAATAGAAGGCACCGATCATGAGAGCACTGTAAACGTAAGACAAAAATTTACCTCATTTCATTCCCGAATGCAATCAAAAGACTCGGTGAAAATAAAATAGTGCAGTAACATACGAATTCAATGTACTATATGGTCATCAAGAGTGAGAAGAATGAGGCCATTTAAATTAAGGCGAACAATCACGTGAAGCGGGGCTTCATTGCGAGCACAGGGCATCTATAGGGAGGCAGAGTTGGTCTGAAGCGCAACCTCTCCTTCGAGTTTATATTTCTAACAGAAATACATTTTGTCTTATTGCACAATACGGGTCTGGAGTTAAGCAACCGCGAAAGTCAATAATCAAGTGCACAAGCTTGTAAAGACACTGTAAATAGCAGTCATGCATTAGCATAGCGAGGTCAAGAAATTACTGCAAAAAACATCCTGTCGCTCTTCCAGTTGAGCTTTGCGAATTTTGTTTGTTCTACGAGTACCCCATAGCCGCAGCATGTCTGCAACCAGACCAAATCAAGGGACCAACACAAGGCTAGTCTTTGTTAAAATGTAACCTGCAAAGTCGCTTACGCTTAACTATCCGCTTGCGTACAGTATTTTTTCCGCTCGCGCAAGCTTCGCTTCCTGCTGTGATTCTCAGCTTGTGTTACCCAGTCCAATATTGTTGAGAGGTGGTAAATAAAATGAAAAGCTTCAGTTTATTCCTCAGCTACTGAATTCATTTCAGATTCATTTAGAGCTTTGAAATAAATTTCTTAGGAATTACTAAGTTAGAACTACGTTAAGTAATGCGGTAGAACGCTAGTCGGCTAAAACTATTTTCTTAACTCATACATTCACAGGCAGCTAAGTTTTTCAGCACAATTTGCTTTCTGAAAAATGCAGAATTATTATACTAAACTACAGCATTTTTCGCAGAAATAGTAATAACGAATAAGTGTTATTTTCTTACCCTGAAACGTAGCCTTCTTTGGCAAATGCCGGACATTTGTGAAACTGAGAAGTAGCGGAGCGCAGGGACGAGCCTCCAGTGCTGGAAGTCAGGAGTACATCTTTTTGCAAGGAGGAAATCCCATACGTTGCATTAGAGCTGTAGGTTGGGGCTGTCACATCACAGCGTGTCGATAACACCGGCTTATACGATGCTCAACAAAAGGCAAGAGCATGACGAACAACCTTGAAAGATAATTATTATTCTGCAGTTGTAATATCTCAGTTAAACGGTCTAGTAATTCGAAGATGCCCTCAAGGATCCAAGAATTTAGTTGCGCCACAGATCTATGAAAGTTAATATTCGTGGCATTATTCTGCGTTGAGTTGTGGACATAAAAACACTCAAGTCATCAGATCATCAAAGCCTCAATTTTTTTCCTGAAGGCAGCGGTTGTTTAGATACGAAGCGGCATAGAATCACAGTGCTGACGGTGTCCAAAATAAGAGGTCACTTCAGTAAATGCGGCGTGCCGCAACAGGCATATTCCAACACGTCAGGCATCAAACGGTACTGTCTTTTTGTAATGTAGTATGGTTTATTTGCTTCCTCGTTTTTTTTCCAGGACGTAACAAAACATTTTTTCGAGCTTACGGTTAAATTTTTAAATTTGCACCAACCGATAACACGGGACGAATTTATTTTTTGAATGCCTCTTATGGTATCTTCGCGTATCTATTATACGAACGAAATATTTTCGCATTCAATTTAAAAAATCAAAATTTAAATTAGCCTTAAAAGAAAGATTGCGGTGGAACACTCCGATGACATTTAATTTTTTTTACGCTTCATTCACACTAGAAAAGGCTTCTAAAATTGATCATATATATATGAATAACCACGTTAATGAAATTTGAACATGGTGTTGTTTGCTCGGTCATTAATCCCACATGAAATGAAGTAGACAACTCAAATACGAAATATGCAACTGTAAGAACTCATATTAAAAATTCTTTCATTATGAAAGCCACTTCCCCCGTAACAATGGTTACTTATTTGATTGCTCGAAAATTTGTTTCTTGCTCAAAGCTAAAATAATAAATTGAGGGTTACGTTTCCATCCAGGGTGTCCCGCAATTAGCAACTATGGACTCCCCTAGCTTAGTCCAGGTAAACATAAATTGCAATGGCTGGGTAAACACGGAGCAACGGATGTTGAGGTTTACTAAATTGGGCCCCAAAAGCTGGGGTTTCAGCTACCCACCCTCTCTTTGCCCGATTTTAATAAAAAATAGACTCTTCGTTTGCAGTTCCCTATCGTTAAAAATGCGCATCAATGAAGGCAGGCTGGTATAAAATGCCATCAATGGAAGCGAGCTCGTTGCCTTTCAAACGCCTTGCGAGAGACAGGTCGAGAGACGTCGCAAAAAATTGCTCTGTACTCATTTACGTCAGCACTGAAAAATGCATTTGACAAAAAAAAAAGTTAGGAAAACAATTACATAATTATGATCGTCTACCATGCAGGTAATATTCAGTGTATCAAGCGAAAACTCAATAACCAAAAGGTAAACTACAAAATAAAGTAAAATTAGATGAGAACTACGTTCATAAAATGACCATGGAAAATAAGCCCAAAAGTTGGTCTGTACGTAAGAAGGTTAATTGATATGACGAAACTATACCCAGACATAATCAACAATAAGTGAAAATAAATATTCATGAAAAGAAATAGTCACACCTCACTTTACGAAAGACAAAACTTACAAATGATCCACGATACGAAACGCCTCAACGTAAGATTTTCGCCTCTGAATACGAAAGAAAATTCAGGTAACGAAACGCGAAATCTCAAAAATTCAAATAATGCGCGCTCGGCATCGCAGCCGCCTCCTCCTCCTCCCTCACCAACCACGAACTTCACTTCGCTGCGCACACGCCCTTTTGGCATGGTTGGCCAACCCCAATGTCAAATGATTTGTGTGCCATTCATTTTAATGTTTTAATAAATAATTTTCTTTTACTTTTAACACATTTTTCATACAAAATTGGTAAATTTGTATACTTTTCAAAGGGTTTATGGGGTAGTACTGGGGCCTTGGAACGAATTAGGCCTTTTGCACGTAAAACGTGACTCTACCTACGAAAAAATCATGTTAAGAAACCGCTCCTGGAACGTATTAATTTTGTTAAGTGAGGTGTGACTGTATAAACAGCAGTACTTGTAACTAACTGTAATTTAGCGTCATGCTGAAGACTTCCAAAAACATACAAGAAAGAAATTAACTTTCGTGCAAGCAACCACTTACCTGACGTGAACTCCACATGACAAGTCGCTACAACATAACACTAAATACTCCCACCACAGCACCACACCTGAAACGCTTCCACGACATCGTGTTCTCCATCCATGTTACTTCCACGCAGCCGTGAGTTATTCTTGAAAATAACTTAGAAACTAACGCAGCGAATATAATCTCACGGAGTGCCGGTACAGTTGTACACTTACTTCAGGTTAACTACTACTCGATAATTAATCTCTGCTTGATTCGTCAAATTTTTCACTTATTTACAAAACTGATCTTCATAAGTCAAATTTCATTTTGCAGGGAAAAATACAGCATATTTTTATACTTATACAATATTCATCATTATTTTCAACGAGATCAGACTCAGGTAAAATACGCGTACGAAAAGTTCCGGACAGTTAGACATGGCAGCAGAGGAGCTGTAGATGACTACCTCTTACCAAGCTGTGCTGCAATTTACTACTCTCGTAGACAAGAGGCCACGGCACACCTCACCCATTTTTCATTATGTTCAAAGTCTGACCATAGTTTCGGTTTAGTACGCTGTATGTTCGATGCAGATTGACTATAAGCGGGAAAATTATACGCGAGAAGAAAATAAATGCTTTACTTCAAGTTCTGTGACAGCGAAATTCGAAAGCGAGAAGAGAAGCTATCATTTGATGATCTTGAAGCATGGCACAGAGAACAACATGAGCAGAGCAACAGAAGAGAGAACGCGACAGAAGTCATGCAGTTCAACACACGGGCACGAGAGACCTAACACCAAATTTAGATAGAGTCGTTTAAATTTTGGCTTTAAAGAAAAAGAAAAGATCATAGAACTTAAAAATGTACAAAAATAACAAAAAATACAAAACCACCACAGACGGACATTAACACTCGATCAGATCAATATTTGATGAAATCTCATTATTTAGTCTCACAGGCAATAGCTGCTTTTTTTCTCTAAGATGGAATGGAGCATTTCTCCACTTTTTGCAAATATCGTTTCTTCTACATCCTGAATGGATATTTAACTTTGATATTGATCTTCATTGAAGGAAGATATATGTAGATGAAATTTGAGCACTCAACATCAGACATCCAGAGGTGACTTGAACACATCGTTCCAGAAATTGCACGGCACTTAAACAGAAGCACTTGGTTAAGCGTTCTCTCTACAGTGGAAGTCGACAATGACAACATTTGAAGTCATCAGACCCTGGCAGGCGGACACCACAGCACGGGTATGTACACCAGCGCCCGCAGCCTGCGCTGTTTGCAATACACACACCCGATACCATGTAAAGTAGACGCTTGCCACGAAACCAAGAAGCTATCACTCAAGTGAACCAATTCAAAATAGGCATGAATGCGCCTTTAGCTTCTATACAACATTATTCACTAGCTGCTCGATCGAGGTATACGTCACGAATTCAATTATCTGGGTTTGAGGTTCAATTCTCCATTCAAACAGTTTTCAAGAATTTTCAACTCATAAGTACTAGAGACCTTTTTTAAAGGAATTATCGTGGCTCAAACTATGTCACAACAGAAAAAGAGCCGAATAAAATAAAATTCACGCTGAAACAGCAGTGCGCATGGAAAACCGTAAACCTACATACAACCCACAACAAATTCCTTCAGGGTACAAACTGAACAGCCAGCATGTAGCGCTCAGCTCCCATTTTACTCAAAGACCTTGGAGTACTGACTGAGGCCTGAGACTGCTGGCACAGCATTTTGAAGAGGGCTTAAGAACTTTCCTACTCCCAAGAAGCGAGGATTTCACAAATCCGGTCATCATGTTCTAGTGTATCCCATTAGAGAAAATGGTCATTTTTAAAAAGGTGAAGTATCCAACGGTACAGACTCTAAAATGTTGCAAAAGTACATCAAGCGTTTCTACCTTGAACCAAAACTACTCATATTTGCCAAAGGCCAAATGGTGTTCGGTTAAAGAAAAAATTAGGATGATGCAGATCACAAACGTAAAAATGTCATCATTCTCAAAAGGACGCCAATACGTGAATACGCCCTACTAATACAACGCTCTCAAACCTGGTTGTTCGAAAGAAAAAAGATGCCAACACGCAACACTCACTCACTGCGACACAGGAGGCGTCTTTCAGAGGATTACATTAGATAAGTTAGTTTACACTTGCCTAATCAAAACGAAAGGGTTCTAAAAAGAGGAAGGATAAAAGCCCCATTTAGTATGGAGTAGAGGAAACAGAAAATCTATACACAAAGTTTATTTCCTCACTAGATTCCTGCGCATAGAAACAGCAAGATTGAAAGAAGTAAATGGAACAACTAAAAAGTTGAAGAAGTATGTTAGAGGTGCTAAAAATCGACAGCAGTGAACAGAAAAGATGATCCATAACAAAACGAAAACCTATGCTATTTACACGAAAGGAAGGCTTACTAAACCTTAACTTTGGACCATGTATGTTCCCCTAGGAGCACTAGTTCTCATAGATACAATAGTTGTATACTCCTAAAGAGTCAATAGAACACCGATTTAGAACACATTTATTACCCACGAATAATTTATCTAGGTAACTTTAAAAACAGCATGCATTGTTAATGGGAGAACAGCTCACATATCAACCCTCATTTCCTGGTCGCTTACATAGGATACTTTTCAACAAATGATTCTATGAACATCAGTCATGAATTGAAATTATTTTCACTGAAGCAACGGAATTTCTATACATTGTTTTTCAGACAAAACTTCAATTTTACCGTAATTTTTTCTCCATTTATTGGATAACAAAGAACATAAACGAAGCTGGAGCTAAAAAAAGGAAGAAGGTAAAAATGACGCAGTTACAAAATGATGAGAGACAAAAGAAGCGACAAATTTGTCATGCACAGTGGAATATAGCGCAGAGTTAGAAATGCACAGTACAGAGGTAAAGTGAATAGTCAGCACCTGTATAAAAAAGGATGAGGAGCAAATTGAGCATGGTAAAATTGGTTAATTAGAGGTGGTTGTAATGTTGTTATCCCCTCTTAATGATGAGAAAGCTGGTTGTGAGCTATGTCAATATTCAGAAAGGCGAGAGCATGAGGAAAGAATAGAAGCCCTCATCTTTTGCTTAGGTTCCTCTCATCACAATATTTACAAGCAGAATAATAACGGTCACGATAAACAAAAAAATACAAGCATCGAGAGCAGCTCAGCAAAATGCATAGATGCACGATTTAAAACAAGGATTACACAGGGCTTGTTGAAAAAACTCGACCACTTGATATTGATATTATCCAAATGTATGAAGTGTTAGAACATTCGCTTCTATGTTTGTTAATACTAAATCAAGATAATTTTACACAGAAATAAATAGATTGAAGGACACCCAAGACATTTGAAACACTTCCGTTCAGCTTGAGTTTTAAATCTGTTACATCAGATCTACAATTGACCAGCACCGTTTGACGTGCAACATGACACGAAATTCCATCTCTTCCAGATGAATGTTGAATGCTCAATGCAGCGTTTAGCCTCAGTTTAAAACACTTCTCAAATTGAGCACCAAATTCGAATATTTTATTTTATGTTCAGGGCTAAACTCAACTTCAAACTGAAACATTGAGAAAATCTGAATGAAATCCAGTAGAGATAAAAAATCAACACAACGAATAAAATTGCGCATCGGTTGGAATTCGTGCAGTAGAGACAGCGTCCAGCTTCTAGATGAAACGGAAATAGAAAGAAAAACAAAACCAGGCATTCGTACATGAACCACGGCTTCCCAGACCAGAGATTGAGCAAAGGTAAAAACAAAACCTTAGCTCACAATCGATTCTTGCAGCAATTATGGCAGATTCTATGCAAGTTTCATGGTTTGTCATCAAAATATAATACATTCACAAGAACAAGCAGCTGAAGTTTTTCCCACTTGAAGTGCACATCGTCTCCCAGCGATACTCGGAAAGAATAATCCCACATTTGGTCTATCACTAAAAATTACGAAGGAAAATTTTATCTTCACAACATACTTCGAACAAAGGTAAAAAAAACTGCACGCAAGGTGCACCACTAGATGCAAGCAGGAAGCAGGTTCACACTTCATCATAGGTGCTTTTGAGGGAACGTTTTATGACCAGGAAAGGTTTCCTTCATGGCCTGGGTGTGACTCTTGTACTCCATTAGGGTGTTGCTCGGCAGCTGCAGCACCTCCACCAACTTCTTGCGGATGCTCTCCACGATGCGCTGGTCAGACGCCGTCTTGTTCCAGATGGACAGCGTGTCCTCCTTTGCGGGCAAACCAAGGCACAGAGCTCAGCGCTAGGCTTCATGTTCAGCTCAGGTCATCACTTTGTACACTAACTTCACTATTATTTCTTGACAATCGCAAATGAGGCCATCAATTCCACTAGTCTTGGTCTCAATATGAATTTACCGACTTGCGCGACATCAAGGTTTGGCAATACTCTCCACAGGAGGACTCTTGGCTCATGGCTTTCATTTTGAGGGCGTGTAGCTTTTGATGAGGGCAAACACTTTATTCAAGAATATAAGATCATACAGAAATTCAAAACAAATATTATTGAGAGAGTACTTTTAGCTCTTACAAGCAGGAGCTCAAAGTTCATAAGTTTTAGCATTGAATTTTATGGAGCGATGTGAAGAAAGTCGGAGGTGCAAAGTAGAGGAATGTTTTTTTCCATTGAATAATTCAGAAAATACTGGAGGCTATGACTGTCATGCGCAATTAAATACTGGTACAAAAGCCTTACAACCAGCCCAACTAGAACCGTCAGTCGGATAAACCAAAGAACCATTAATTTAAAAACAAAATGTAATGGAATTGATCTACATCGCCCAGCATAAACAGGAAACAAAAGCAACATACCCAAATTTATCATTTGAGCCACTCGATCGCTACTGAACACACGACAGTGGCTAATGACATGCAGCAAGCAATGAACTGAACTAGTGAAATGAAATACCCCGATGATGTTTATTTTACAACTTTCTGACAGTTTAAAAGTTAAAGAAGAAGTGTGTTTTACACTACAAATACTAATATTTTCTTCTTGTAACGGCACTTCCACTGAGCAGCTGAAAAACTTACTGTAACTCTAGGCCTGAAATTCTTCGCACAAGTTTGCAGAGACAAAATTTAGAAGCCAAGAGATTTATATATTATATTAGGTAGGTCAGCAATCGAACATCTTGAAAAATTTCCCACGCGTTTGAAGCTACGACTTAAATTTTCAAGAAATGAGTGATGCTCTCGCCAATATTCAACAACACCCGGCACACAATCCAGACTAACATGTAAGAACGTTCGCTCGGAGACTTGAAGCCATTCTGAGTAGCATCTTTCCAAAATATGAACCTATATTCAGGGACAAACGTTAGGAAATTAAAACCAACATTTGTTACATCCGTAACAAAATTCAAACCACCGTTTACTGATAAACTGTACAAAAAACAAAACAAATACTTGATACGTGCGTTACAAAATTGGAATGAATTAAGCAACAATGATTACAAGTTAGAAACTAGAGCAGGACACTGACCTGGTTCCTGACACACACGACGATGCCGCAGATCTCGTCGCCCACGTCGAACTGCTCGCCCACCACGGCCAGCAGGAGGTTCTCCCAGCACCTGTCGATGACGCCCTTGCGCACCCACAGCTTCCACGTGCCGCCATTCACGTTGCTGGGGAACTGTTCAGGGCAGCGGGATCAGCTAGCATCAAAATAGCAGAAGTGGTGTGGGCCAGCGCTGCTCGAAGGCGCCGTGCCAACGCGCGGCTTTTGAAAGCACCGTCAAGCAACATCAGACGTTGCAATTATGAACTGATCTGCACCAAAATGTCTTCATCGCGCATTGTTGGGGCCTTGATAAAACTCATTTCTAGGCCTATATTTACAGCATGCGAAATGCAAAATATTTTCGATATCTCATGGAAGTTTATCCATTGTGTTTTCCTAAAATACTGCTGTTCGAAAGATATTAGGCATCTGTTGTACACTTCATGTTTATCACGAAAGTGATGAAATGCAGTTAGACAAAAATATGCCATCAACATAAAATTTCTCTAAGTTTAAGACAACAGTTCCCATCAAAAATCTCTTCTCTTACAATATTTGATTTTCTGTGACACTCACGAGCTTCCATTTACTTTTGTCAAAACGAAAATTACGAAATTACACTAAATACAAAGGAAAACAACTTTTCATTCTGATATAATTCTGCACAATATCAGAAAATGTATCAAAGAAATAAAAGAAATAAGTTCACCTCCCACATGGGCTTAATACCCTCCTTGAAGAGGTGATATATGGACTGGAGGCTGAGGTAGGAAGGCCGCTTGAGCCACTGGTAGTAGCGCCAGAAGCCCTCCACCGTACCGAACCTGGGGACACGACAGTCTATTGGTGCGGCTGTGGTGTGCAGGTGTTTTGGGAGCTCCGTAGTGCAAGGCAGGAGCTTGGTTAGAGGAGGTGGGGGTAGTGAAGAGGACGTGGAGGTGGGGGTTGTGAAGAGGACGT
>JACJUY010003330.1:29295-88294 GCA_014220935.1 Platorchestia sp. MABIK | reverse complement strand
TTGACTTTTGAGGTTGAAATTCCTCTATCGGTAACGAGAGGCCGAAAGGCCCAGCCTCGTATCGTAACAGTTTGAGATGTAAAAATTAAGCGTTTGTCGCTAAATTAAATGTATGGAAATAAGTAATATCCATTACTAACTTAACCTCACGCCATAGTACTAGCTAGAGGTAGATTTCGTGCTGTAGTGTGTTAGACCCCACGCTATAAACAGCATCACCAAAATTTTCTGCTTCGTTCGATCTGAAGGTGTGCTGAAGCCCGTGAGTGTATTTTTGGGACAGCAGTGTTTAGACACTTTTTCTTTCCTCGTCTTACAGTAGTTTCTCTCTTGGAGGAGACGATCTGCCTGCCATACTGCTAACCTCTTGGAAGAGTGTCTTAATTTGTTTTTGTTTCTTCTTCTCGCTTATAGTTTCGTCTCGGTGAGGTTCAAGCACTGCTCCCTTTATCGGTATGGCCAAATAAAACATTAAAGTTCATTGTTTTGTTTTTGTGTCAGCTTTATGTCATAAGAAGCATTCCCATGAAATGATTGAGTGAACATTTTTTTTAAAACATAATTAGAAATTGCAGCTACAATTTATTTTATTACAACATTTCTAGAATTTTTCCAATGACGATTTGAATGATGAGGTTTGGCAAACTTTAGAGTACTGAATAGTTAGGCGATGCCTAGCACAACACCCACGCCAATGCCTTGTAAAAAATTATACCATTTGTTGCAATTTTATTTTGTTATTTACTGCAGTTTTGTTACGCTAATTGAAATTCTATTTTATCACGCTGTTGTACTTTATTTCATTTTTCTTTTCTATATTCATTTTAATTACATCTTTTTAATTCAAGTAAAGATATTAATCGCAAAAAGTTGTAGATCATCCTCTTTAAAAAAAAATTTGAGTACATCAATACTGTGAATAACGAGTAGTGTTGAACGCTTTACATTATACCTTCATTCCAGGTAGAGTGCAAGCAAAAGGCGAGTGGTTTATGTTACTCCATTCTTTATTTGACTCGGAGAAATAGCGCTACAGAATGTAGTATGCACACAAAGCATCAATAGACGACATCGGAGCTCGGTAAGACAGCAGAGAGTGCATGCTTTGCATGTGAGGCAGGTTGGAGCAATTGTGGGCTACAGAGGCGAGCCAATTGCGCCTTGCAGCTTCAACAATGGCTCTTTTCTTCCAGAGTTCTGTCTTGAGTGTACAGCTAGATGAATGTAATGGCAAACAAATGCATACTACGAACTTGAAAAACCGCATGGAAAGCACCTCCTCATAGTGATACAACTATTGGATCTATGGGAATTAGCGCTCCTGGACGGAATATGTGAGATGCCGAGCTAAAAGTTGGAGGTAGGCCTTTCTTTTGTTAGAATACAATAGGTATTTTTTGTTATAGACCATCTTTTCAGTTCACTTCTGAGCTGTTTTTCTGCCCCTACTATATTCTTCTTTTACTTTTATCTTGTCTCATGAACTTCTTTCCCAACTTACTGTTTCTACGCACCTCGCGCTTAGATTTTGGGTTCCTTTAACTCCATACTAAATAGTGCCTTTATCCTTTGTCTTTTTGAACATCATTGTTGCGGTAAGGGAGGCTAAAACTAACTTATAAGTAATTATTAATTCATCGAATAGTATACAAGTGGAAGATCGGCTGTAATTTTATTTTATAATGAGCCTCTCCATCCGTGACACGACTCGCATGGGGCCATCATATCGACTGAAGTAGGGGAGCTGTGCCGTGCTGCGGGTGTGGCTCACAGCGCTGTCGAGGGACCGGCCCGTCATAGCGAGCGAGTGCACGGTACCATGAGCGAGTGTCTCCCTCCCGTTATTTGACGCGTCGCCTCGGTATCACGGCTACGAGGATGATATTTTTACGCCGAAATTAAGCACGTCTGGGTTTCTTAAAAATAAATTCATCCTTATAGAACGCTAGTATCGCAGCGTTTGGTAAAGTTTTAAAAATTTAGTGATTTTTGTATGTTTTTTCGTTTGAAAAAAAGGGCCTTTCTGGCAACTCTGCTCCGCACGCTTCTTCTGCCGACCAGAACGGAACGCGTGCGGGCTCGGCAAATTCACGTATTCCTTCTCGCCTCGTGCAAGCTGCCAGCTCTCAGGGGAGAGATAAATATCCTCGCGTCTGGTTCTGCTATACAGCGGAATGGTCTTCATTGATCGTTCTTTGGCTATTTAGCGTGACTCACCTGTGAGAAATGTTGCGCTGATAGAAAGAGCTTTGGTGTTTTTGCTTGAATTCACTTAAATTATGGAATTCAGAATTCATTTTTAAATACGCGTTGCTAGGACTTTTTCCTGATGAGAAATATATTCGAGTGATGGAAATTATACCCTCTATGATAATCTGCATATATAAAGATTCATATTATTTTCCGTGTTAATATTATTGACAAATGAATTTTTTAGCGAGCCTCTAGAACGCTGAACCTTCGCTTTAGATATAATAGTTAAGAAACCATAATTTCGCTAAGGACAGTTTTCATTTTCCAAAGTGAAATAATTCGTGTTTAGCAGTTGAAAGTGTGCACGACGACGTGAAAGTTTGATAATATCTCGTTGTGACATATTTTCTCATTTGAACTGGGAAACAACAGTCGCTCTTTCATTTTAAAATGTAGTCCGTACGCTTCCTACATCTCTCACGTCTCTATGAGTAACGCTTGACACGCTGATGAAATTTAAGTAGTCGCGAGGTTGAATCAGCGCAGGCATGATTATCGCTACCAAAGTGTTCCAGTAAATACAGACAAGATGTTAATTTTCTTAACATAGCTGTGCGTAATAATTTGGAGACTCATGAGCGCGTGTGAAAATTTTACCTCGGTGCTTAATTTTACGATGTTGGGCTTCGCGCAAACGTTCAGTATATGTAGAAAATGACTCAATGGTTCATCGTACTTATCCGTGTAGTATGTGGGGAGTTACACATTTCACTAAAGTAAAATTATTTCCCACTCTTCACTCCAAGTCTGCGCAACTTTGTATGGCTTTCAAAAACTGTCATAAAAATCTAGCACTATTCTAAGTCTTCAGAGCTAGAAGAAGACCATTTACAGTACATCAAAGCTAACTTTAATTAAAAGAGCGTTTACACGGGATTTGAGAGCCGTCCTGTTCTCACGCAGGTGCTGGGAGTGGTTCACACCGAACGCTATTGTGCGTGGGAGGGCGTTTAACAAAGAGCGATAAAGTGTTCATAGAAATCGAGTTTTATCTTATCTTCTCCCGTCTTCCTTCAGGTTTCTTTTCCTGCAGCGCACTTGTTTCGAATATACAGGGAAGTTCCCAGGAATCACACTCTTCCGGCATTGCAGATTGCGCTGTCGTCATGGCGGCCCAGTTCACGAAGACGAGTTCGTGCGACTCCAGCGGCTCTCGTCGTTCGTCGTACGACGGCGACGATCGCGAGTCGACCCGTGATTGGCTGGAGACCATCCTGGACAGTTACCACCGCCGGCGCGACCCCCAGCACTCCCCTGTCCTGGAAGTGAGTGTTCGTGTTCTCCCTTACGCCCGCCCTCACTCGGATGGCTTAAAATGACTCGCAAGAGATGATCCATGTATTTCCTAAAGGAAGTTGACATTCGGATTGCTTGATTCTACGTTCGCCGTCACTCGGGTTGCTTAACGCATTCATTGCGGTATGACCCACCTGTGGGTCGTGCTTTAGTTTTTCGTGCTGCAAAACTACCCATCGATGGGTCGTTTGAAAAATTTTCAACAGTCTTTTAAAATTAATTGTATTTATTTTACCCAGTTAATATTTGATATTTATAAAATTAACAAATTTTGATTTTACATTTGAGTTGAATATTGAACTTCAGTTTAACCTATCGCAGTCAATGTGTTAAAATGACGCTCAAGAAAGACGACCCGTGTAATTCTTAAAGTTGACATTCTGATTGCTTAAAATGACAGACAAAACCTTTGTGTTTCTCAAAAAAAGTAGCACCCAAAATTAATTACAACTAGCCATGTTTTCCATATTTCTTCCCATAAAGGTCCTAAATTGATAGAGAGGCAACCGTGGGAACAAACTTAGAATGCAACGCGTTCAGTTAGCTTCATTAGTGGTCAATTTTTAGCCGTCTTGACAGAGCTGTGGCTTAATTAAAGACTCGTCAACGCTGATTTTTCTCTTTCTTTTTCGTTGGGACTTTTTTCGCGCGGCGATTTTTTGACTTCACCAGAAATTGGTGGAGTCTTTGAAGTCTCATTATCTGTTTACAAAATTCCTTTAGAATAAACGTGAGTCAAAGTATCTGTATACCTATCGCCCAGAATCGATTAGTTTTATGTCATTGTGATTAGGTACTAGCCATTATCAAGTCAACGATTTTCTTAGTGTACGGTAGGTACATAACTACGAAACATTTTTGTGGTTGTGTACGTTCAGTTTTGATCAAAGATTTTTTCATGCCCGGTATGATCGAAGTTTTTGCAGTTGTGCATCTAGTGCATCTTCATTCCATCCTCGGGTTTGCACTCACAGAAGTCAGCTAGAATTCACTGTACCATGTGTGCCGCTAGTTTTTATTTTTTTTTCGCTTCTTCCTGTTTCTAAAATGTCCTACACTGTACAGTTTGTCGTTTGTATTTTCATGCCTGTTCTATAGTGGCAGTAATGAAAAGACTGGATATCCACAGTTTTGACAGTATGTGTTAAGCAAAATCTGAAATGCTTGTACTCGGTCGATTGAAGATTTATTTTTCTTCTGGCTCATTCTGTCAGCATTTCCATGCTTCGCCTTCACTGTTACTTCATCATCCCAGTATGAATAGACACAGTCATCAAAGCAACCATGGAAGCAATAGCGAAATAACTGTTGGGGCGAAGAAATTCTATTCACTTTCTTGTTTCCAGACACAAATTGATATTTATGTGTAAATCATCATTCAAGGCTCTAATTCACCCTTTCGTTCGAATGAACATTGTAGGATTTAGCATCTATTTTCAATGTTGACATCTGTAACATGTAAGTTAACCGGTAAAACGCCGCTCTCGCGTACGACATTAACGCGCGTTTTCCGGCAGGTTCACGACTGGCGGATTGGCGCCGTGCGGTCCGGCCCTCCCATCAACAGCTGCGGCCGCATGTCCCACAGTGAGTACTGGCGTCTGCTCCGGGAAGCTCTGAAGGACTTTAGCACATTGACAACGTTTGCACGGTTGCTACGGTTATTTTAAGTTAGTTTTTAATAAGCAGAGTTGGAAAACTGACATCGTTACTCGAATACGTTTTTATCTTCCTAAGAAGTGTGACAAATGTAATAGCACGATGGTGCTTTATCTCGTGCGCTAAAATATATTCTGAAGAAAAGATAGAGAAATAATTGAAATGCTGTTCATTTATTCCGGTACGCAAGTGAGATATTTACCAAGTGGCACACATATGTCGCGAAATGTAGTCAACGTGTTAAGATTTATGTATTTTTGCTTTGAGTGAAGCTTAAATTATCTTATAATATAATCTAATCTTATCCTCAAGTTACGTACAACCATGCCGACGAGAATGTAGATCTCTAATTGGCAAGTACCTTAATGATTTTGGGTTAATATAATTTTTTTTAGTTCATTGCCATTTGAAATCATTCTCTAACTCCATAAAATGGTACGATAAAGTATTGGCTCACACTAAGAAGGAGGTTTGTGCTAACGAAACGTGTGTTTTGTGCAAAAAATAAAGATTTTCATCTCGAGAATGAGTTCGATCCCATGGATCCGTCTAAGACTGTAACTACTGTTGGTCTTATAAACATTCTTGCTGTGCAGCATAAAAGCTAAGAGGAACTTTCTTTTGTGGTTGTGTGTGCACTGTTACAAGCAGCCGAGGAATTCAGGAATAAGGATATAATGCATTCTTTTATAAATCCTCCATGTCAGTCTCGCAGGAGGGTCTCTTGGTGTGGGGATACTTTGAACCCCATCTACATGGAAGCTATTCAATAATTTACGCATAGCCTTATATACGTGAAATGTGAAGTTCGTATTGTGCATACTCATGTTTTCCCAAGGAAGAGGTTTAAAATCTAAAGTAAACGGCAAATCACCAATCCCTTCTCTAACGCAAACAAGCAGCCTTTTACGTGTGAATAAGATTATCATTTCACTACTCTAAAACTACTCTGTGAAAGTTCAATTGAACAAAAATGCACATACCAAAGAAATGCGAAAGACTTCACCAATGACTTTGCCCCATGAAATCGCTGGAAATAGTTTGTTTGTTCTCGGATGAATTTTTCTCTTTTTACTCAACGTTTTCCACATGAATGAAGGACTACGTCTCGAGAAAGAAGTTTCAAATGAATATAAAGTAATGTGCATATATCTTCAGAAATAAATTTTCTCTCACTTGGTCAGCGTAGTGCAAAACTGAAGAAATTTGAGGATGCTACGAAGGGTTCAGAGGAGCAGCTGCTTTTTGTATAATTGCTTAGCTTTCGCCTCTCCACAGGAGACTGTGATGCCAATTATAATAAGGATACTTAGAACCTAACACCAGTAAATTTTCACAGGGGGTCGATTGCAGCTAGTATAAAATGAGTTGGGCAGTGAACCTTTAGAATACTTGGAAATCTTGAAATGAACGTATGGGGGCCCCAGGATGCTTGTAGATCACTTCCACAGAGGAAGCAGCCAGGAAAATACAATTCGTGAGAAGGTATTGAGCTATTTAGTTCCCTTTATAACTGTTGAAACATTCTCCCAGAAGTGGATAGGGAAGCTTAAACTAACTTATTATCAATGAATCAATCAATCGCCAAGAAGCCATTTACCACGTCTTTATAAGCAGCAGTTAGCGAGATCAATTCCGAACAAGTACGAGTACACGATCGATCAATCTACGAGGAGCAAGTCTTTATAAGCAGGAGTTTGCGAGATCAATTCCGAACAAGTCCGAGTACACGGTCACTTGTTGCTTGCCAGGGCTACCCAGCGAAGAAGAAGCGCCGCGGTATGACGGCGAGGTGTCGAGTCTCATGGAGCTGTTGGCGGTGCACGTCGAGTACAGTGTTGCTGGCACCCCTGCCTCCCTCGAGATGGTAGCCAAGCTGCCGCCTGGTGACGATATGTCGCGTGCCTTCGTCAAGGAATGGGCCCTCGACATGCGCGAGATCAAATTTTATACGGAGGTAAGCGCTGAAAACTGGCCAGACTTCTCAATTTTAACCTCTAGGTTATTTTAATTGGCATTTTTCTGGGTAAAGTCGATCCTTGAGTGATTCGATAACATCTTACGGGAACTCGACGTTATACGAATAAAAATTTGTCCCGGTTAATCATCTAATTCGATGCTTTGTTTAAATTACTGGGACTAATTTTTTCGCACAATACTCGTACGATACCGTATGACTCACGGATCGACTATACTCGAACTTCATACGCATGCGAATGGGGGACACATGACAAACACCACATAACCTGCTACATTGTGAAAAAGTTTATTTTTTTACATTTGTGATCTTCATTACAGCGATTGCAGTTTCATTTTTCCTAAGATATTTTTATCCAATTTTCGCACCAGAAATCTCAACTGATCAATAGGCCAAACTTTCGCGATAAATTTTTTACGAGGCTAACGAAGCTGCAAAATGCGAGTAGATGAATTGAGATTGTGTGTTAGTCTCTTTGAAAATATTATCGTAATACCTCGAGGACGGCCAGCAGCCGTAAAGTATACTTATTTTTTAAATTCAATTCAGTGTTTCCTTGCCGTTTTTAATTTTTGGAGCGTGAATTGAATATTGTGACTTGACTAACTGCGATCGGCTCTTTAGTTAACCCGCAGTTGTCCCAAATTGGTGCCTAATATTCGTTGTATGGAGGCTGCGGTGCGAGTGCCAGAATTTAACTCAATTTCGGAGGATTCCATCATCAACGTATATCCACGGGAGAACAGCAGCTCCGTTTTTTCGTTTTTCACATATTCACAATTTTCCACTCAGCATGTATCACAGAGCTGTTCAGTGAAAACTCGTTTTCATTTTCGAGCTTACTTGATTGATCTGATTACCACGTGTTGTTCTAGTTTTCTTTCCTTGTTACAATTTCTACTGTGTCCTAAGTAATTCGCACTCTATTTTACATCAAAAGAAAAAAACGCTTTCGATACTCCAATAAATTGGAAGGCTAAATTTTAAGCAGTTGTACTTACACCTACAGATACTTATATTAGTACATTGTTTAGCGCTCCCATGGGGACTATGTGAGGGCCCGAGCTAAAGGTTAGGTAGGCTTCCTTTTTGTTAAAATAAAATAGGTTTTTGTTTTGTTACAGACCATCTTCTTTCGGTTCACTGCTGTCCTGTTTTTCAGCACCTACTACTTTCTTCTTCAACTTTTTCTTGTTTCATGAATTTCTTTCTTAGCGTACTGTTTCTGTGCACCTTGTGCAGAGATTCCGCGTTCCCTCAACTCCATACTAAATGGTGCCTTCCTCCTTCCTCTCTTGGAACATCTTTGTCGTGGTTAAGGGAGGCTAAAACTTTCTTATATAAGATAATAATATTAGAACATTGTTGCAGGTGCTGCCAGCTCTAGAAACCATCATCCCTGACTTGCCGCTCCCCATTTGCTACTACGCTTCATTTTCTCAAAAATCTGAATCTGTCCTGGTGCTGGAAGACCTCACATCGAAAGGCTTTTACACGGAATCCCTTTCTAAAGGATTGTCCATGTCTCAAGGCATCGCTGCAGTCCGGGCTCTGGCTAAAATTCATGCAGCCTCATTCCTCTATTCTGCAAAACATAATGTGGACGTACGACAAAAGTTTCCTTACCTCCTTTCTGCAGCGCAGGCTTCTGCTTCATTTCACAGTCTTGTTGAAAGAGGACTGCCGCTTCTCATAAAATTTCTCCAGAGGAAAAGTGAACATAAAACAATTCGACAAATGTTGCAAGCTTATCAAGAAGGCTCCAGGATGTCTGATGTAATTAGGAAAGCATTTCAACCCTCCGCAAAGTTGAACACGATGGTTCATTGCGACTTCTGGGCGAACAACCTTCTATTTGCAGGAGAAGGAGATCAAATTTTGTGTTGCTTGATCGACTTTCAGTTGGTGACGTACGGAAGTCCAGCCATCGATTTGGCTCTTCTCCTCTCGACGTCGTTCACTCCCGATGTGAGACGAGACTCACGACAAACTTTGCTTTCAGTTTACTGGTCAGACTTTAGCACCTTGGTGAGGGAGCGAGGAGGGTCCGGGCTAATCAAAGACTGTAATTTGACAGACCTTGAGGATGATATGAAGAAAGCTGAAGCGATGTCTGCTCTTGTAATGGTGGGAAGTGTGGACCTGGCTCTTGGAGTGCCTGAGCGTGAAGAGAGAGTTCTGTGTATTTTGAAGGATTATTTTGAAGCCAAAATACTCTAAAAAACCTGAGGAATTGCCGTTTCTTTGCAAGTACTGTGAAACATGAGTTTTATAAACCAGCAATTGTATTTGATTCTCCAGTTGTTAGCATTGCGCCGCAAGCGTCGCATGATTTCAGAGTAGAAGCATGCGTGAATTGGTGTTAAGCTGCTTCCATGTTTGAGAGAGGAGTGTTCATGACGCGAGGCATCGTTTCTAACAGTAGAAAATTATCTGCTGCGAGCGATACATACTGGCTGTATGACGTTCGGCCGTGTTCGTGGTTTTGGAGGGTATTTACTATCTTGTTAGTAACGACTTCTAGTCTAGCGAAATGCTTATTTGTAATAATTTTTAAAGTAATTTTTATATTGATTATTTTCCAATATAATGCATGGCATAGATTGATTGATTTCGTGTTCAACTGCTGCATGATTCTGCTTCCTTTTAGCACCTGCATAGATGACCAATGAGCACACTAATATATTTTAGTAACACAATATCTCACATGCTAGCTTTAAGCTTACCAATGCAGAGGCTGTGTGTCCGATTCTTCAGCGTTTTTGACTGCAAAAATATTTAAAAAAAATGTTATCTTCTACATTTCGGCTGAGGACTTCTCTCAGGCTTGGATGCTGAAGTTTTCTTCTTAATTTGGTTTAGCTATAACAAACCTCAACGTGCCCTTTCAAAATAGATCTAGACACCAATGCGTTTTGACGCTGACCTTACACTGATGCACCTTATTAATGAAAAAAATTCGATCGTTTCATCTTCCCCTAACTTCAATTTATGTATCTAATGTCTAACGTATCGATATTTCTCAATGGTTAATCTTCGATGTCGTGCCAACGCCTACTTTGATAGTTGCGGGCCGGATGTTGGGCTATTTTCTTCATTCAAGAGCCTCAATTTATTTCAGCGAGTTAATTCGTAATTACTGAGTTAAGTATGCTAAACCATAATAAATTAACAGCTGTTGTGTAATAGTTAGTTTGAGAACTCTGAATTACTGTCTTTTAGGGCAATCGCGTCTTTTCTTCAGTTGAGTTCTGAATTGTAGTTATCATCAGTACTTCATTGCGCGAATCCACGTAGAGTAGACACGTTTGAATAAGTTACGAGTATGATATCCAGCATAATACTTTACGAAGACACGGTTGCATAGATGTGATTGAGCTGCATGAAGGTTACAATGCTCTTACTGTTTTAAGTGCGTTAAGAGTCCAAAAACATAATGCAGCAATACATGCATAAACTTCGAGGCTCCTCCTCCGCCTTGAGCAAGTTGTGTTAACGAAGACGATTGTGTTTTTTTTTTGCTTAGGAGCTGCGTTGAACCGCCTTTGACAGCCAATATTCCTGGGATCAAATATGTGCAAGCGTATTGTAAGCATGTCAGTTTAAACGGGCGGCTGGGAGCTGGTTTAGTACTGAGGGTGTTTTGCATGAACATCCCTCAAGTTCTAGCCGCACCACACAGCTCTTATGTATAGAAATTAGTGTTGCTCGCATGTGTACCAGCTACAGTAAGTAAGTAGCGTGAATTGCAGTCTTGTTCTTATGACAGGTTCCTGATACGTGAGCGTGTGATTGCTGTAGACTTGCATGTCTTTGTTGCTGGAATGAAACATTAGATGAGGGATGAAAGAAGTCCTTGTCACGAAAATAGGATCCGGTGATTGTTTCTCGATTAGACTCAGTGATTGTTTCTCGACTGAACACATCGAGCCATGAAAGATTTTTTGAAATAGTTCCCAATTTAGAACCAAAAATGAGACTTTTTGCCACATTTGACTGCTGCGTGATCTAGATAGGTAATTGGCTCATTTCTGAATTTATATTTTATGCATAGAGTTGTTGAGACAAAAATATCTAGAAAAGCAAATACCCTTTCAAAATTAATTTTCTTCAGATAAATGAGCACCCGACAGTTATGGCAATATTAAACAAGAATTGCCAAGGATTTTTTTCTAAAAAACATTTGGAGATTTGCATCAACATTAGAATATGTCGGATTGATTAGAATTGTATAATTTACCTAATTATTGTTTTTACGTTTTTTACGTATTGATGAGTGCTATGTTTGTACTACTCATTCCTCTGTCGTGAAATGCCTAATTCTATAATGCCGTGTTCTCATCCCCTCTATAATTCTATAATGCCGTGTTCTCATCCCCTCTATAATTCTATAATGCGGTGTTCTCATCCCCTCATCTGTTCTTAAAATGTGTCACCTCGCAATGAGTATAATGCCCATTTTTCGATGGTGACTTGATGAGTGAAACTCAACACTCGTAAAATGAATTATTTACCTTCTTAGATTTTCCCTCGTTGGAGTTTTCTCCTGTATGATCATGAAGAGGAAGGCATTGCGACCGAATCAAGTTTCGCGTTTCATTCTAACTCTTCATTGTAAATCGAAGCGATTCCCTTGAAGATACACTGAATTTTATGTTAATTTTCTGTCTTTAAAAAGTGCTGGAGAGAAATATAGCTGGTATTTTTAACAGTTGTTCGGTGTTCTTCGTGGAGCCAGAAAATGTGCCAGAAAGTTATAGGAACGTCTTTTATAAAATTGAACAAACGGACACGTAAACCAGCAGAAATACAGTTTTGACGTAACGATAGGTGAGGTTAGGTAAAGTAAGGTTAGTTAAATAAACTCACCTAAGTAAACCTAAAATAACTTAACTTGACCATACCGAGGCCGATGTCTCCCGCCAAAAAACTTCGCGTGGTCCGCGTCCGCGAAACGCTGAAAGAGCCATATCGAAACTGCCGTTAATGCTATTCTTACCAGAACGGTTATTTATGCTATATCATGAAAACTAAGCATTTACGAGCATTGTGTCATTCATGTAAAACGTTTTAAAATGTCTCCATTTACCTGAATTTCGTAATGAAATTATAGAAGTTGTTGACAACATTAAATTCAATCTGGACCAAATAATTTTGGTACGAGTAATCTATTTCAGTCTAATTAATCAATATAATCTACGCATTTTTCATTTAAATTACGCACTTAAATAGAACGTACTTTCTTAGAAAGCGACGCTGACGGGAAAAGATTCTGCACTTCCGAGAGGTAGACAACTTTTTGTGCCCTGTTGGCATAGTGTTGAAGTGTCTAAGCCGTCGATTAATTTGCTGGAACACAAACTCCAAGTCTCTTTCGTAAGTCTTGCCATGTGTTCCCTTGTCCATTGGAAGCACCGATTTATCGCTTTACTTGTTCCTCTTATCTTGAACGAACTTGGCCGTTCGTTGCTGCTCACTCTTCTGACATGGGAGGAAATTCCCGGGGGTACATGCCCATGAAAGCTGTCTTCTTTAATCCCTTAACCTACCCTCGTGATACATTTTTCAAAAATTTCAAACTGGCCAAGAGATGCCTCATGCTCAAGCCAGCCAACTACTTCCAAGTTTGTTGAGAAATATTTTTGTAATACGTTGAAAGTTAAAGTAGACGATTTTATTTTGGGTTGAAGAAATTAAGAAACAGTACACAGTTCAATAAAAACGAAAAAGAGACATTTCCTTCACGTGAATAAAGTAGTCCGTTAGAGATAACCACTGAATGTTCTCCTTTCTTGTGCGCAACACTGCGCAATCTCATGCCGTTCCGGTCCACGTTCCCTTTATTTTGTTTGACATCTTTTGTAAGTTTGACGTTTGTTGTAAGTCTTTTAGGCTAGCATATTTTTCCCACCTTACCCTCTCTCTGAGCTTGTCCAATACTGATGTGGGAAATTTTATGAAGATTCATTCACTTTCACTTCACAATACTTAGAAGTGTTACAGACAATTCTAATTTTAATCCAATTCAATTCGAATGTAGCCCCGTTCGCAGGCATTCATTTTTTTTTCTTTGTCGTTTCATGAACTGCATTTTGAAGCAATCCTGGACGGGATCCTGAGAATATTTTACGTCAGCCGAAATCTAACAACGCACATGCACACTGTATCTTACTCCTAATTACATTCAAAGTAAATTTGGTAGAGATATAAGTTAGTGTGCTAAATATATTTCTGTGAAAAACAGTACGCATGTGAAGCGGTTCATGCTAATTGAAAGATATTATGAATCTTCGTAAGTTTCGATGACTTAGCAGCTTCTGTTATAAGAAGCTGCTAAAGATTTTCTTCCCGATTTAAATGTTGGTGTCTATTTTTCGCATTATGTCAGTAGGTTTTAATTACTTTAACTTGTATTAGTGAAGTAGCCACCAGTTTTTGGTAATGATTTAATGTTTATTTTCCTCCCATTTCTTTGGCGAGCATCCGTATTGTAATTAGGAAGGAATTGTGATTCTCTGAGTACGGGAGTGACCACAAATGCAGCATTCGCTCAACGTATACGACGTTAATGTTCCTACTTGAGGTATGTCCACGCACGAGTATTGTTTCATGTACCCTACTCCTACTCGTGTACTCTCCTCGTATTGTTCCAGTGCAACTGAAGTCTGTTTCTCCGTTGTGTGGCTTTCCTTTGAAACTGTGGGACTATTGCAGCAAGGATTGCGGTACTTTAACCAAAGAACTTGCTAAGGACCAAAGATGTATAATTTCATTATTACGCGCCCCTTGAGAGTGCTGCGTTGGTGTTCGTACCCTTGCTGGTGAAATCTCTGGGAAAACCTCTACAACTTAATTTAAGCAACAATGCAACTATTGTACCACCAACTATGTATCTGATCGTGTCTTCATTTCTGCTTCACTTACTTTCTGCAAGATAATCAGCTAATATCCTTGTATTAGTTCAGTCTTCAGTTTCTCACGTGCTGTTTTTACTGACACGGTTTAGAGATCATAAATCACACTTTTGAAACACCATCGCCTGATTAATTCGTGATCGCAAGTACCATCAACGTCTTTTTGTTCAGCACTTATTTGTGTGTGGAATTGTGCTTTCCATCTGGCGGTGTTTTCTTCCAGAAACACAATGTGCGATAATGACCTTCAAACGGCACTGCATCTTTTGAAACACGGAGAAAACAGATAACTTTGCTCGCAAAAATACGCGCATGGCTGGCACCGATAATTGGCCTCGTGTTGTAATATATAAAACCTGGCATTGTTCATAATCCGTTCAAGGTTTACGGAGCAACTGTAACTTATCGTGCGGAAAAAATGTACGGTAGCTTTTACAACGTCTATCTTTATTGGGGAATTTTCTATTCAAGTGTTCGTAGAATGACACGAACATTACTCGAGTAGTATTTTCATTATATGTCGTATGACAGTGTAATTCTCGCTTTTACATTCTTTATTGGCTACTACCTAATATTTACCGCCTTTGATGTTGCGAAAAACACAAGGGCAAGCCTGAGCCCGAATGTGTTCATAAGTTAGACCGCTATCGTAAAATTCGCTAGCAACACCGAAAAAATCCAATGACTCAAGTACCTCGATCTTGGTATTTCATCCAGCGGGTTATACTTCTGATTAAGTTTAAAGCTAAGTGTAGCACACACATGTTGAGTTTAATTCACAGAGAGAGAAGTCTGACTTGATCTTTGTCATGAGTGGTGGAACTTTGCCTCCAACGCAATCTCAACACTGCCGGTTGTCACAAGTTAACAACTTCCCTGAACGAAGCACGTATATTTTCATGGCGGACACAGCAAAGTTCGGTAGAATACCTTTCTCTATTTGGAAAATTATATGTAAACTAGAGTACACGTCCCGTCAAAAATGACGGGATTCAAAATTTTCTTTGAATATATATTTCCAGATACGGATGACAAATATGTCCATCCTAACGGTACCTGCCATTGAAATATTATTGTACTTGTGCACTGGAGAAACTCAAATCACAGATATGGTCGTTGGGCGTTCTTATGAGCGTCACAGAGAGAAGTAAGAAGCGTGCACCAAACAAATAAACAGACCAAGGGTTATTATTACGCAAGATATACTAGACTGTTCAGAGAACAAGACATGAGTATGCCAAATAAACGGCCTAGATTGCCGGAAAAGCGTCGCCTACGTAAAATCGTACTAGGCCTGGCTACTAGAGATGAATAAAGCTTTCTGTGAGCGCAAGTGACTGTGAACAACCCACCATTAATGCAAATCTTCCTCATTTCGTCCTGTGTCCTTAATTTTTAAGTTTAATATGTATCTATCACATTATTGTTTGCCGAACAGTATTGTATTCAAATTTTAGCGATGTCTGCAGGTCTTTGATGTTGTTTACATTGAACTTTCCTCAACATGGGCAATCCGCCTGCAACAGCCGTGCTTCATGTAACGAAAGTTGTTTGGAATGCATTTGGTCCATGCACAGTATTCTTACTGCTTTATTCCACCCGGCTTCATCCTTCCTTTATTATTTAGTCGATTTTTGTATACCATTTTCCATCAAATAAAGCACGTTTGTTACCTTGTTATGCAATTTATTTCATTTTCCTCGAATTTCATGGTGAGTATTTCGGTTAGAAAAACGTGTTCGTTCGAAAAACCCGACAAAAGCAATTCCATACCTTAGGTCTCGTGTATTGGACTTAAATTTGGATGTTTCTTGTATTACAAAAGGTGAGGTTTTTGAAGAATACGCCAGTTTTGTAAAAATGTGAGTATTTTGAATATCGTACGAACCAGACACTTTTAGAGCGAAAAAAATTTTACAGTGTGACTTCGAACAACTAGAATATTTCATTTCCAAATCTGAAGTGCAACTTCGTTAGGGAATGATTTTCCTTAGATTACTTCATGGCGGAAGCAAATATTCCTTCTTTCGTGACTCGCGATAATTCGAGCATGCTTAATTTACGTCTGCGTAACTGTTGTTCAGAACAGTATTACAGTTACGTCTAACAGATGATTCGCTCTGCATACAATTTCACAAGAAAGATGTGCATATTCAGTGGCGTTAAGGTTTGTTACACCTATAGGTCGTATATTCAATTGTTGTTTAGAAGACGTCAATGAAAAGCAATTGTTTTTAATTTACAAAGAGATTTATTTGAGCTTTTGGATGATCATTACAATAATTTCAAAGAAAGGAACACAAGTACAAATAAGTATTGCCAAAAAAAAGCTGAAGAGAATTTTCTGCTAACATTGGTTGCGTGTTCAAGCAGGTGCTCAAAAGTTTTAAAACCATGACGTGCTCCCTTATAATGTAATGCTTCTCGTCGCCATCACAAAGATTTTATATTGTTGACGGCATGCTACTGGGAACGCCGCAACTGTAGGATCTGACGATAGTCACTAACTTGCCAACCATTTTGGAGCAGAATGGGAGTGTTGGGGCTTCCTCGCAGCTCTTCTTCGGCAACTTTTGTTTTCATGTTACGGTTTTGTGAAACTTTAGTTTTGGGCGGTGGATTAGCATTCAAAGTCTTGCTGTTGTCATAGGCGACGACTGTTTCGGAGTAACTGGACTGAGATTGTGAGAGATAGGGCTGGACTTGAGTAAGATTGTTGGAATCAATCATCCCTGGTTGGGTAGTGTATTGGAGGTACGAACTTTCATCTTCCAGATGAGGTGCACTAAGTCGATTCGATTCCCTACTATTTGGCAAAACTGAATCATTTTTATACCTGTCCCAAAAGTTGAAGTATGGCGTGATTTCGTTGGCGAATCCCTGATCGTAACCAAATGCTGGCGGCACTAAGTACGGGTTGAGTGGCGGGTCGAAGATGTGAGTCTCAGTGTCGTAGAATATATACGAGTCGAAGGGCGGAGGACACCCAGTGTGATCCGTGGTTTTCAGCTCGCTGATGTCAAGACCGCGCCGCTCCACCTCCCACAACGCCCTGTCCACCACCCAGTCGTGGGGGTAACGCACCCTTGTCAGGATCCATAAAAATTCTGCAATCATAGAACGAAATTTTTCCTAGCGTCCCGAAGAAATATTCCGCACAAAAGTAGTAATTTTCGATGATGAATGTTCATACTGTGCAGTAAAGTGTGATTAAAATGTTACCTGCGCTCAGCGAATAAACAGTTTCATTGCACACGTTTCATTCTGACAACACGCGTGACTTTTAAATTGAAAACAAGGAAAATATAAATAGACGATGATTACGCATCGATTATCAGTTAAACTGAGGAAGTTCGTTAAACACAGGTAAAGAAAATGAAATCAAGCATTTGTTAAGATTATTGCAGTAGGATGGTATGACCTGAACTAAGCAGAGATTTGCTCAACTCAATTAGGTGTAGCTTCATACTTTTCACGGATTCAGCAGATAAATTACACTAGAGCTAGAGAAATTCGAAACCTTTTCTTAGAATCACATTCTTAAAAATCAGCCGTCGCTTTATCATACCAGGCGAGATTGAAAATGTTTGATTAGTTTCGTTTTGTATAAAAGACTTGTATCCATCGCGCTCGTTAGAGACCAAATGTTTGAGACAGATAGAGCACATGACTTTATGGGTCTGCGTAATGTATACCAACGTTTCTGACATTTCAAACAATTTATTTTTCATAAAAAATGCTTTAGGAAGGTGGTTACTCAGGACAACAGATTCCAAGCGTTACCAAGGAGTGGCGGAAATGAATTATGGACTAAATTTACATACGTGTGTTGGAAAATAGCTTGTCGTTGCAATTCCACACGATGGCGTAGTTATCGTAGTCCGTGTCTAGGACCCAGTAGTTGCCGTCCTCTTTTCCCTTTGATGCGAATGCAAAAACTGTAGCAATCAAATAAAAATACATTAAAACTTCGATGCGAAGGCAAAAATGCGTAAAATAGGTAAAAATGAATTAAAACTTCAATGCGTAGGGAAGAGCTGCACCAATTTTATAAAAATTAATTAATGCTTCGATGCGAAGGCAAGAATTTCATCAATGAAGTAGAAATAAATTAAAATTTCGATGCGAAGGCCAGAACTACGCAAATTTGGTGAAAGAGAAAAAACTGGTATATGAAGACAAAAAATGTATTAATTTATCAAAAATGGATTGAAATTTTCATGTTATAGCAAGAATTGCATGAATTAAACAAATATGAATCAAAACTTAAAAGTTTTCACACTGCCCTGTTTTGTTCAGAGAATAGTGATTGAGTCTGTTTTCGATGGTTGCATTTCAACTAAGCCAATGATTCGTTTCCACGTTCGCAGAAGAAACCTCGCAAAAACATTTCTTAGAAGTTAGCATTCGTTTGCAAATTCTCAAACGTTGACGTGAATTATTAAAGTTAGATGGCATGATTTGCTAGTGTTATGTTTTCAGGTGCAATTGTGCCACAACACAAACGACAGAACTTCAAACATAGCAGGACGCAATATCAATTACTAGCTAAAATTGTTGACCTCCTGCTGACCCGAATCCAAAAACGTTTGGTATACTCACAAGGGTTAGAATAATATCGGAGGTTGTATTTTGCCCCAACGGGGCCCTTTGTATCAATAATGGTTGCAAACCCAGATGCCGTAATTTGCTTGCCGAACCTGTCAAGGAAATAATAACACCTGCTTTTTAATTTGTTGAGTGATATTTACACCCATCAAGTTGAAAGAAAAAAGAGCAAAAAGGCTGTTAGTTCTCAAAAAAGTTGATCCGCGAAATTCATTATTATTACTTCTGACTCTACATCGCCACCGTTTGAAAACGACGCTGTAGATAAGGTAAATGCACTTTGCTTTCCTAGGTTCATAGACCCCTACAGAAAGTACTTGAAGACACCGGGTTACAATAATAATAAACAGATGTAACAATAATTTCGTAAGTTCACGAAGATTTTTTCCTAAATTGCTCTCCGTAAGAGTTCCAGGGTGGATGAATATATAGTCTGTAGAATTAAATGTTCCCATGATTACTAGTAATTACTTTACATAATATTATGGATGGAGTGAGTGATTCAACGGTGCAAATTTGTTATACCGTAACTCACATTTCAGTTGACTACAAAAAAAATTGAATTGAACTCTCCACTCCCAGAATCAACTCAGAGTATTAAACAGAGTTCATAACTCCGTAATAAATTTGAGTTATTTAGATAGCGTTTAAATGGAATAGTTAGCACATAATTGCGCTCGCGCTGCAGTGTCAGCTATGCTAGAGATCCAAATAGGACTACGAAGCTGATAATTGCGCTTGAAAATCATAGTGTCCGAAATAGTGTTAGGCTTAGTATCTGTGATTTATTACATAGAAAATGTCACCGAAGTCAGTGATCTAACAGAGATTAGAAAGCGCAGACATGATCTTTGTCTACGTGTAAGCGTGAAGGGACTCGAGTTTCCAGTGCACCATGCATAGAGTACTTGCGAGGCATCCGTTGTAAACGACAGCTAAACTTACAACCTGATGAGCCTCGTCTTCCAAAAATCTTCTCCGGTACTCCCCAGTTACTGATGATGAAGATAAATGCTGGGACACTTTATGAACGAACGAATTCTAACCTCCATCTATAAATTGCTTATCTGACCGCTAAAAAACTTCAATATTAGCCATTGTTCAATTTTTAATAGAAACTTTCTTTCAACAGCTCTTTGAGGTCCAATATGAACAATCCATCATTATTTGTTTTCAAAATATTGCCATGTCATTTACTTATGTTGTTTCCCACATTTTTTAATTTCTTTAATTGTCTGCTCGCTAATAAATTTTGCCCCGTTAATTAATAAATGACATGAGTTGGTTCATGATGAGCAGCTCCCGAAATGATCTACATACAATAACATATCATTCGAGCCGGTTTATTCAGAAGATTTATAATTACAATGTTTTAATACTTCAATTTATTGAATTTCAGAACACTGAACATGGTTTTTTTTATAATCCGAAACGTTTGTTTTTATCATGATATTCTTAGCCACATTGGTTTTCCTTTTTATACTAAAAGTGAGATTTCCCAGAAATCAATATATTTCATTTATCATATCATTCAAGTACTGTGGCTTGTTTTCAACCTTCCGATCAAGGGAAAAATTCATTACAGCTGTCAGGTGATGTATTTTTCACATCGCAAAATACCACAAATATAATTTTGAAATAAATAATTGGTCTTGAAATAATTAACTGCCGTTCTTGTTTAGTAGGATGGAAGCCTGTGAAAACGCCTTCAAACTCAAATCTAAAACAAGCAAATGCTTCTGTAGAAACTGCTCTTTTTTTAAAGTGTGTCAGCTTGTAGAAGCTCGCTCCAATCGAACTGTAAAATGAGCAAATACTTTTGTAATTACTGCTCCTGTTCAACAGCTGGCACTTGCAAGCTCAACCCACTTTAAGTGTGAAGCATTTAAATGATTTAAAATTACTGCTTTGGTTTAACACTTTGACCGTAACGGGGGCCACCGGTGGCCACGGAGGGGAGTTTCATAATGCTGCTGACCAACCATTAATCAAAAACTCAATTTTCATGACTCTTAAATCAAAGCTAAATGAATGCATGATCCAGTTAACGTTTTCTATTTTCAAAATTGCGTGCGACAATTAACTTTAAATTTGAGTTGAATATTGAACTTCAGTTTAACCAATTGCTGTCAAAGTGTTGAGAACGTTCCAAATCACAAAAGCTCACCCACCAGTCGACCATGGAGTTGGTGACGACGAAGTGCCCGTCGCCGGCGTCCTCATGCAGGATGGTCATGCAGCGACCGCCGGCCTCGAACAGGGTAAAGTAGCGCTGGTTTTCGTACCACACGCCCAGGTACTGCAGAACATTCGAATGCAGTACTTCACACCCGAAATACAGTATTTAGCCCGGAATACAGTATTTGACCCGGAATACAGTATTTGACCCGAAATACAGTATCTAACCCGGAATACAGTATTTAGCCCGGAATACAGTATTTGACCCGGAATACAGTATTTGACCCGAAATACAGTATTTAGCCCGGAATACAGTATTTGACCCGGAATACAGTATTTGACCCGGAATACAGTATTTGACCCGAAATACAGTATTTAACCCGAAATACAGTATTTAGCCCGGAATACAGGACTTGAACCGGAATACAGTATTTGACTCGGAATACAGTATTTTACCCTGAATACAGCATTTGACCCGGAATACAGCATTTGACCCGGAATACAGTATTTGACCCCATATAATATATCTGCTTTGCGTTGGGAGCGGAGACTTGAAGGCTCAATCCAATTTAATTATGAAGTTGTAACGTTCTTAAGCCAGCTAGGTACTGCAGCGTCGCATTCTTTTTGGAAATTTGTACACTACTGCTGTAAGAATTATTTTGATTGTCCATGTTAATTCCTTGATCAATGTAACTTTTAGTGGTAACCATTTGTATTTTCAGGTGTCTGTAGAAAAGTCTTTGACAAAAGCATTTGTTTTGTTTCAAGTGTCAAAATTTTAGTTAAAATACAATTGTCAGGTGTCAAAAACATAGAGTTAGGAGTGCGGAATCCCAAGGCTTTTAACTTCTATACTCTTTGGACAAAACAAACTTTATTTATTTGAATAGTAAAAGTATAACTAAACTCTTGATATTCACGGAATAATTTTATATGACTTATTTGAGGCGAACAGTGGTTTCTCGAATCTTTCTCACCGCTCTATATGTGAATGAACTATCAATTTGAAATTTCTCCAGCCACTGGCCTTGGGCCATTGGGAATATTTGCTGATTTGAAACTCAAGCATCCAAATAATATATCTGGACATTATGAAGACCATAGAATCTAGTTCACTGGTGATTTTGCTCGTGATTGCTTGGCGTTTATAAAAGTAGAAAACAAGAATAATTTTGCAAATTAGATTTACGCTCCACATTCGTAGCATTTAAATAATTTTATTCTATCAGTTGATCGTAACGGCGTTGATAAACACGGAGACTAACATCCAAGCACTATAATTCGGTGCGTTTTCCCATGAATATCTGTCGATGTATGACACTGAATATTGCTAACCTTTTCGTAAATATGAACTGATTCTCTAGCTGCTACAATTTATCTTTTAAAAGTTGAAAGCTATAAACAATTAGATTAACATGACGGAGGGCCAGACACGAAGAGGTAGGTTAAAAGCCCGAACATTATCAAATGTATTCATATGATTCCAAAAAATCGAGTAAATCAAAACTTTTTTGTCTAGACACAAATTTTTTGTGTGCCAAGCAGTAAAATTCCTACATTGCTTCACTGATTTCCCAACTATGATGATTGGAAAAAATTAAAAAACTCTCATGACGCCAAAAAATTTTTGTCACCAAGCTTGGAACTGAAATTGTAATTGCTTTTCTCACCCCATCGTCAATTTTATTGCCAAGTATTATGAATCTGACGTACTCACCCTGTGTTTGTCAAAATAATCCATTGCATCCTGCTCAGGACACCACCCGGAATACAGTATTTGACCTCGCACTAGTTGCACAATAGCCAACAAAACAAGCATAGGAAACTTCCCTATTTTTGAAGCGGTTACCACTTTAGCTATGGGCGTTCCTCGTGACCCTGTCGACATGCTGCTTCTTGCGTGAAGAAGATGCGCAAACTGAATTTGATACTTCAGCTGTGCTACCAGAAATGCAAATGCCTGCCACCATTCCGGATCGTTGGTTGCGTGGAATGCTCCTAGAAAGCGTTCACTTCCTAGATGCCACAGCTTTTTGGCTCTGGAGCAAAAAAAAAACGAAGGTTTTCTTTTTATGTCATTGATATTCACGTTAAGCAGAACATCGCTCTACAATGCGATGACATCAAACTTGCACAGAGGTATTTCTTCCCAACCCTGACATCCTGATATTACGAAAATGAGTGTTTAAACTATCTTTATTCTTTCGTTTTGTCTTTGTTGAGTACGTGCAAATGTTTGTTGGCGTCCGGCTGGAACACAAAAGTTTTGGAGAAAAGACACGGACGAATACTATCATTAAAATAGCGTTGGGTCTTCAGTGGTTGTTTGCCACCTAAAGCTAGATTGAGGAAATTAATTCAATTAAATTCTTAGGAACGATCATTGATAAGAATCTCTCAAATAACGTACCTCATACTCTAACCCTAATAAATGTAAATCAGTTGAAATTCTCGATGTTAAAAAAGTCGATTATCCTTGAAGAACGTCGAAAATACTGTAAAGAACTTTAGTAGTCCATCCAATTCTTTAGAATGAAATACTGTAGATGCATGGCGTATGGGACTGACCAAAATGAAACAAACGGACTTATTATTCTAAAAAAGAGAGTGATTATAAAGTGACAAGAAACTCAGAATATAATGCTCATACAAATAAGTCTTTCCAATATCTAACAATCCTTGAGCTCTCAGATCTTCATCAGCTCTCCCAGAATAATTTCATTTGCAAAACTTTGAATGATGATGGCGATAAAAATCTTAAGCACCTGTTCTCTTCTCGATCTCGAATCTTCTCGAACTGGCCATCACGATCATTTATCTAAAAACCGAAGTAAATTAATTTTCCCTTACAATAACAAAACTCGATCTCAATAACAGTTTCCGTTTCATTGTTGAAATTAAAGCTTGGAATTCGACGCCGTCTAAGATCTGTGAGAAAACTGTTACCGGGAATTAGGGAAAAAAATTTCAGAGATCGAAGTAACTAACACGTTGAAATATATTTGAAATTGCCCTTGCGTGAGCCATGGTTATTTTCTACTCATGCTTGCTCATTATCAGCCAATCCATTTGACACCATGTATTGAAGTTTGGTGAGCGAGAAAATATCTAGTGCTTCATAAACCTAAAAATGTGTCCTCAAATTATTTTCTACGATTTCAGTTTCAACTTTGAATAATCAGAAAGCGAATGTAATAAAATTGGGGAAGTCTTATTTTAGCTTTGTACACGTGCCACCAATTCTGTTGCACAAAGCATGCGGAAATTAATGAAAAATTCCGGTTAAATGATTGTTGTAATATGAAACAGGTCTCCTGAATACTGCTGATTGTTCTAAATTTAACTATTTATCAGTATCCAACTTTGATAATCAGATTACTTTAAAATACTCTGAACTTGAAATACTGGACGATTTGACACTACATGGTATACCCTTAGGAGAAAAAGAAACTGGAAAATCTCATCGGAGAAAGGATAACGTTGGTTAATTTAGGTCAACGACGACATTGTTCCCTAAATTACACTGATAACGCGTATTCTAGTTTTGATTTACATTGAACACGTATGTATACTGACGTCGTATTCGAGTCTGTCATGCTGTGGTCTGCAATGATTCCGAAGCAGAACTGAAATATAATACCTGCATCATCAGGATATTATGATAGACGTACAGAGAACTGTTGTAATTTCGAACATCGCTTTATTTAAGTCAACAAAATTCCAATGATAATTCGTCCTCAAGTACAGAGTAATATTGAACATAGAAATAGGATGTCTACTGACATCGTACACGGATCCATAATACTATGTCCAAGTCAGCAGAGATTCCGTAGCGGAACTTGAATACAATACCTGCGTCATCGGGGTACCATTAAATTCATTTTAGTTCTGTATAAATTTCCAATCTGAAATTCAGTATTATCATTTCAAAAAATATGTTACCGTTCCTAGATGTACAATTATTGAATTTTCAGAATTTTGTTAATAAGGTACGGAAGTAAACGGTACAGTATGATATGTACGGCACTTTTTTAAAATGTTTTCATCTCTTCTGTAGCTGTCATAAATGACAATGGTATCCGGTCTATACACTTGGCTTGCACATACCTATAATCGATACGAAAGTACGGACAATTAAGCATAAGTTACGCTTCAGTCTGGGTCCGGATTTTCAAACATGTTTCGCTGTGGAAGCGGAACACAACCGGCTGTAAAAGTTCACTAGCCGGCTTGGCTGTCCTACATGTGTTTTTTTAAATATAGTCCTTAAATTTGAGCCTTTTCAGCCCACGATCAAATGTTAGGAGCTCAAATTTTATTGAAAAAACTGCTCACGCTTGAAAATTTTGAACCGAAAAACCGAATGTAAAATAACCAAGTAGATAGAAAACTTCTAGAACCAGCTGTATCGCTGAGACAGCATAAAATGTTTGAAAAACCTGCCCCTGTTCTTTCTCATACCTCGATATTACCGAGCATGAATGCTACGAATGATAAAAAAAGTTTGCTGGAAGTTCCTTAGTGAGGCGTCACACAAGGAAAACTTCGACCATGGAGCAAACAAATACGAGTAACTGTTTATTGTTATAGAGGAGCAAGTGAACATCAATGCACAAGCGTCTGTTCTTAAAGCCAAACCCAAATGATAGATGGTCAAGCTGAATTCCAAAAAAGCTGTCAAATTCTTGAAGCAGGAGTTACTCTGTGTTTATCCGTTTGAAAAGTTGAAAAGAAGCCCATTTATGATGAAAATATTGAATACCAAGCACAAAAATGCAGCAGTTTTTCATTAGAAGGTTACAGTATAACTGGAGGCCGCTGATAAATGGGTGTTAGAGCCACGGGGGAATAGTGGGGCTGGGGTCTTTGACAAACTTTCTAATACTCTTTAAGGTAATTCTCCCTCGCTCAGTTATTTAAACATCTTTTGCAGTGGATCAGTGTATCTTTATAACGTTCCTATCTCTCGTCTTTATCTCATAACACTATTTTAGGTTCTTTCACTTCTAGGAAGCGACCATCATTCCCTCTCATGTTTTGTCAACCGTTGGGGTAGTTCGACGATCAATTTAAGCCGTGAATTATTGCGATCCTTGAATTCGTGGCATCAAATTAACCACAAGTTGCGCGTCAGGTATGCGGTGACACGGCTGAGCGGCGAGCCGTGACAATTAGGGTGACCAGACCAGCTTTTATTCTGACTAGAATCCCTAAATTGTATCCTGTATCGGCAGTGCCACCCGGTGCTTCTCCCCGTTGGGAAAAAGGAGAACTCAGTCACAATTCCTCACTCTACCCAGGTGTCGGAAATTTGTACCGGCTTTACCGGGAGTAACCGTCATTGCGTTCTGGTGTTAGTTATAAGGCATTTGGAAAACCAATGTACAAGACGATACATATCTGGCTTGATTTGATTAAAACATCCTTTATCCTTTATCTATAGCGCTTGCAGTGTTGCCATAAGCGAATTCAACCGGCCTGTGACTTTACAGACCCGTATCGAATATCCTGTAATCTCTTTGTTACATTGTCATGATGTGTCATATGGCAAATGTAGATATGTATAAGAGTTAGTGTATATTAGCTAATTCTTTAACTGGACATTATTTGAGCTCTAAACCCAATATCTTTTCATCAATTCCGTAGCGAGTGCTTTTGAACATCAGTTCTATACACCATGGTCGATAAGCTCAGAAGATTGTGTCAGAAATCTTTCCGAAAATAAAAATTAAAGTGAAGCCTCAAACGTACGACGAGATGCCATTTCAACTTACGCAACCGATTTTTAAAGTTTAAGCGTTTTTGTGGCTCGCTCAACTTTCAGTGCTCTGTTCATAATCTGTGTCGCTGCCAACATTTACAGTTTATGCAAAATAATTCTTCTAACTTTAACGACCACAACCACCTGACAGTGTTGATTTATCATTATACCTTCGGAAAAAATGAATAGCGTTAGCACATGCTATCAGTTTCAGAATGCGAAATATTATTTCCACTCACCATACTTTCAGCCACATTGGTTACTATATCAGAATTGCCAAGTTCATGTGTCGTGTAAATAGACTAGGTTCTCCGATGTCTTCTTATAAATTCTCCCCGTAGTCCATTTGTGAGTTATTTTATACGCTTTTATGCAAAGGGTGTGATAATCAGGAGAATACTTCTCATGCCTCTTCCTCAATATTCTGTTCAACCCTTGGTATTTCCATTATAATACCTTAAATAATTTTAGTACCAACAGGGAACTTAATGCTTACAATTATTGAAAAAACAATATTAACACCATTTCCATGTTTTAAACGTATTCAAAATAAACTGATTTTTTCTTTCTGTTGAAATGAATCAAATGTTGAGCAGATTTTTAATACCACAAAGTTAATTTATTCCAACTAAATTTCTGTGATTTTTTTGGCCTGAAGTCATGCGCTGAATTAATACAGGTCGGAAACAACTTTTGTAGGAGGAAAGGAACGAAACTAACAAAAAGAGGTAACGCGCTTCTACAGACCATTCAAATGAATGTATGTGAAAAATAAATGATGATCTTTGCATCATTTCATTAATAAGCTACTGGAGGAACTAGGGCTAAAACAGTAGAACAAAAATGCGCACGCCATTATGTTGAGATTTTCCTCGCTCCCAGGAATGTGTGTGGGAGCTAGGGAGGCTCACGATCCTCGCTAATTTTAACTCTGATGACTACAGATTCTTAGTCACAGAAAAAAATTGACAAAGTCAACAAATAAGCAGTAAAATTCACTCAGAGAGTATAAATGATGCTATTTTGTAAAATTAGGTAACACGCTGCTGTAATACCGAATGAGAGCGAGAATCAAAAATGTTAAAAATGTACGGTATAAAATTTTGAAAATAGCTCAACCAGTTCCCAGAAAATTGAAATTCGAATGCAATGTTGCAATTAAGAAAATGCGCGATGTTTGTTAAACAACTTAGCTCACCGTTAGTATAGCGTCTGAGTGATGGTGCAGTTAAGGAATGAACTACATCAACTTACATTTACATACTTGGAAGAACGCAATTGTTATTTGAAAAAAAAACAAGTAAAAATTTCTTTTCTTTCGCCTTTATTAAAAAAAAACAAGTTTAATTCAAAGGAAAATGATGCCGTGCATTTGACGACGTTACTGAAAGCCGGAAAAAATTCTCACAACTGTAAACGCGTGATTTCCTGCAAAACCTCTAGGTAAGAAAAAACATATTTGGTGAGGCGGTTGCCTTTTCACTTATCAATTGTTTTTGCCAAGAATTTCCAATCTATTTTTGGTGTTCATACTTCTGCGTAAATGCTCGTGTGTAAAACAGTGAAGGGGAGAAATAAGTTATTAGCATTATATCATTTTGTTTATTGTTAAACACTGTTGCTGCTAAAGAAAATGGTACAAAGATACGAATCGTGTAAAATAAAAACGGATTGTAAGTATTAGAATATATTTTGTTCTGAAAATTATCAATGATGCATACAATTTACCAGTGAAGTCGAAGGCTGTGATCTACGTTTGATTTTTGATGTACATTACCAAACAACTTCAAGATTTACAGTTTCTTAGCTTTCACATTTTGCTACCTCTGAGCAAAATGTTCTAGCAAGTTAATTCAAGCCATTAATACAATTCAAAAAAGTACAATTCAACCTCAGTGTCAAATTAAAAGTTTTCTTTTGCTCTCTCTAACTGCCACAAAATGTATCAAATCTGTTATTCAATTTTACGCTAAGATCCGAAGAAGTCAGCAGTTACACTAGAATGATGCTCGTACAGTCCTTTTTCATCTTTGTTGAAAACTTTTAGAGTCAGAAGTTTGTTGAAGATCGTACCTTTTTTATCCGGCATGGTTGTACTGAGTGATGGTATGAAGCCATTTAAGGCTCATCTCAATAAGAGTCACGACGATTCACAGAAAAAAGAATTGTTTTTTCTTCTAGAAAATCTTTTGTAACTCGCTCTAGAATCGAAACTTCCTCAACACACCACGTCGAGGGATGGTTGTGCCTAACCTCCTCAGTATGAACAGGTATGTATTACGGATTATTTGTTCTGTGATTTTTCGCAACGTAAACAATAAATCGTAAACATTTTACACCCTAGAATAACGTTCATGGTAGGATGCCCTAGAAGTCGCTGAACTTATTCGGGCCCACAGGTAGCTATACTCAAATTTCACCATTGTACTAGACTTGAGAAACAATCTACCTCTGTATCACTTGTGGGAAATATTTCATTTTTAATTGTCTTAAAACGTTGCGCAGAGACTGCCTCCGACGTAGGAGGGCATAGCCTATTAACGGAGAATTTCTCAACTTGAAAAAGATTTTTTTTCAAGGAGGTTATCTTAACAGTAAATTTATTCTCCCGCGGTTTGCAGTATGTAACAGATAACGCCAAAGAAATAGTGAAATGTACGATGGATGGGATAATCGAAACTGTAAATAAGTGGAACGATTCAACGATTATAATGCCCATGCCTGTGAGGTCGTTTTCAAACGCTGTTTAACACAACACCACACATATTTTACATAAATAAAATTTATCATCATAATTAATCTTCCGTAGCATGCATTAACATGACTCCAATTCGAATTTTCTGAACTAAATAAATATGAACGATTTTGATTGAGATACCAGTTTTAAACTGGTCTCCTGTACTCGCAACCAATTTTGAATCTTAAATTTAGCTTACATGCGAGACTAAAAACTAAGCCGGTTCAAAGGTGTACATCCTAAAAATAGCAGTCATTTAAAAAATGTCTCATGTCACAAAGAAATATCTCATACCAAATGATTGCCTGAATTTCTTAAAAATGACACGTTTTAGAATGCAGTGGTGCCAGATTTTGCGTGAGTGCTGAACCAAACTTTGACGTGAGCGCGGAACCAAACTTTGACGTGAGCGCGGAACCAAATTTTGACTTGAGCGCGGAACCAAATTTTGACGTGAGCACGGAACCAAATTTTGACGTGAGCGCGGAACCAAATTTTGACTTTAGCGCGGAACCAAATTTTGACGTGAGCGCGGAACCAAATTTTGACGTGAGCGCAGACTACAGCAAGCGTCGTCGGAGAAAAAAATCGGGCTGCTTGGACTACGGACAACCCGCGTAATTGGTGAGTGCCACCTGGGACAGCTGGATGTTGCCTGCTGCCAGAGCAGCGTTGATGCTGGCGATGACATTAGCTGGAGGGTCTCTGGCCCGAGTCAGGACGTGCACGTACTCTGGAAAGCAAGTAATCGTTTTGCTAGGGCAGCTGTTTGTGACACTCTTTCAATGAGGTTTCGTGCTAGGTAATTGTCGTAAATTGGGCTCTTTGAGAACAAGAGAAAACATTTCTAAATTTTAATAATCAATATCTTGTAATTTTTTGGGTTTTGTACAGTTGTTAATTTTTTCAGTTAAGTTTATTTTTTGCCCTGAAGCCTTATTCTCGAGCTGTCTCCTGCTATATCTATTGATAAATTTCAAAATCTAAACAGAACTAGCATCCAGAATCTCTACAAACTTACGTTTTGGACCACGTTTTATTGGATGGCAAAATAAATACACAATGATGTCGACACTTCTACAAGTTAAAAACTATTTAAGGTTTTGAGTACAATACCATAATTTAGTAAATTAGTACTATAGCCTGAGGTGTACCGCCATGTATCGCCTACCCAGGTGCAGTTTGAGATGTTTACATAATTAAGTGTTTATCGCTACATTAAATTTATGGAAATAAGTAATATCCATTAGCAGCCTAACCTAACCTAACCTAACCTCATCCTATGGTACTAATTAAAGGTAGATCTCGTGCTAAAGAGTGGTAGACCTCACGCTATAGCAGAGATCTAAAATCTCGTGCTAAAGTGTGGTAGACCTCACGCTATAGCAGAGGTCTACCACACTTTAGCACGAGATCTACCTTCAATTAGTACCATAGGATGAGGTTAGGTTAGGTTAGGCTGCTAATGGATATTACTTATTTCCATAAATTTAATGTAACGATAAACACTTAATTATGTAAACATCTCAAACTGCACCTGGGTTGGCGATACATGGCGGTACACCTCAGGCTATAGTACTAATTTACTAAATTATATAAACATGACATAATTATCCAAAACATGATGTTTTTTCGGCCGTGGTAGTTTGTGAGGCTTAAAAATTCATTATTTCCATCCAATAATCTGGGTTTGAGAAAATTTTTGGGAATTCCCGGAAATTGTTACCTACCCAACACGACGGTTCCAGAAATAAAAAATCGTGAACTGATTATCCAAAAATGTTGTTTAGAGAGATTTTGGTAAGAAATCTACTTTGATATCCACGAATATATTTATGTATTGGATGTTAGCAAGAGTAGATAAAAATTAAAACAAAGCCTAGAGTATGTGTCATTCACATAAATGGGACTAATGCTTATTTCATGCGATGTATAGACTATTGTGAAGTTCTATTTTATTCAACAAAAAGCAAATGCCACTTACGAGACAGAAACTGTGTTGTAAACGGGCTACGTCCATCAAACACTAAAATGTGATTATTTGCCGACAAAGTGAATAAAACTCTCGCGTATCTGCACAGCTCTCGAATGCTTGAGTGACTCATGACAAAAAACACTCATGTTCCAAATACCAAAGCAATTTCAACAATATCTTCATAATACTTGTTAACCTCTGGTGAAGCTAATTGTGGATTAAACTGTCATTCGTAATGAACGAACTTCTGAAATTGGTAATTGAATGTTCCGACTACCGAATTCTATGCAACTTGAAATGACGACGCGGTAACTTCAAAGCAAACCTGTGAAATTATCTTAGCTAGATCTTTACCAAGAAATTGCTCATTTTCGTTATTTACGTGCCGTACATTTAACGAGAATTCATTTTAAACTTACTTAATCATAATCCCCGAATATATTCCTCATACCATTCGATGAACTTAACACTGTATAACTCTATATATAGGCATCGTTTAAACACACCATCCAGCACGCCTATATCCATTAATAGAAGAGGAGGTCACGTTTGTTATTGCGACAAAAGTTTCGTTTTCAGAGCTCAAAATTCGTTCGGCAAGTTTGGGCATCGGTGTCCCTATTTATGCAGACAGATCGAGCTACCACCGCTGAATTTGAACTCCAGTTTCTCCATAATTGATTAGGCAGGCAAAATTTAAATTTCCTGCTTTTCTGACGGACTGAGAGTAATTAACGATCACTTTTATTTACAAAAAAAATTGTTTGGCTTCTACTTGCGAATGTTTTCAAATGTGCAATTCTTACTCTTCGAGCAAATTCGAGTCTGCCTTTATTTCCTGCAACAATGTAGTATCTTAGAGCCCTCCTACAAAAAACTGGATAACAAGCGTCAAACATATTCGATTAAGGAAATCATCTTTCCATTGAGATTAATATCGTGTTTTCCTCGTTCGTAAATATACTTAAATTTTTATGTAACGAGCATCTTTTAATTTTTTGCTGTAAACTGCTGTATAACTCGTAGCTTTATTCACGTTACAGCGATGCATTTTCGGACTACAAAACAGGGGTTCTAGAGCTCACAGTGGTTTTCGAGCTTCAATGCGTCCTGAACTATTTCTTCTAGACCGATGCATAAACAGACAGTCTACAATGAAATATTGTTTTCTCATTAGGCAAAAATAAACTTAAAAAGCTGCTATATGTAAAACCTACGTTGAGATGCAACCTGTCGGAAAAAGAGAGGGTATGAAATGGGTATGAACCACACTCACGTTGATTGAAGAGGCCAAAGTTTGTGCATGCTCGAAGAATGGCAAAGTTGTCGTTGTCTGTCGCCACTACGAACTGGTTCACGTTGCCAAAGCTGTCGGCGCCGAGAGCTGAAATCATGCATCTCTGTACTGTCATTCTCAGCTATGCTTGTAAAGCTAAATTTACGAATGCCAGAAATAAAACCATCCAACTATCCCGAAGACCATGCAAGGAAAACCAACTTTCAAAGAGACTAATGTTCAAAATCGTAAAAAGGTACAAGGATATGAAATACTAGCCATTATAGAGCTAAAATTCAAGTAAATGTCTCTTGTTATAAAGAGAATTGAAATTGTGCCCATCAAACCAATACGTTTATTTTAAACCGATTTCGAACGAAAATGAAAACATTCTTTTAAATTGTTTCCTTACTCACCAATCCTTTTATTCTCATCAATAATTCTAAACAATAAAAAGTGTTCCTTACGTTTTCTTCAGTGCCAAGTTATAGCTTTCAAGAGACATAAGTGAACAAATTAAGTGGACAGTCTTTTTATATCTCCTGCACCCCATGCTGCGTCATCATTTTGCGGAAGCCAAGACTTACTGTATTATATTAAATTAAACATCTCTCACACGTCCATGAATCGTTTATACTGGTACGAGGAAGCGAATCTTATTGTGCCTCTCAATAGAAGTTTAATTTTATTAGTTTTTCATGCCAATCTTGGGTCGACCAGTGCATTTTGATTTCCACTATACTTTTGAGCTTTCAATTTCAGTGCAACGATATTATTTTCTTTCAGCAAAATAAAATTTTTTGACTGGCCGCGGTCTTTGATAAATGTTTAGACTACTAAAACCATACAATAGGACGCCAATTTTCTGTAACACCAGCGGTTCATGACGAACAGTTGAACTCAACTCTATAATCTATTGTTAATGACTCCATATCTACAAGATGAAAGGCCAGAAGGCCAGCTCGGTGATTTATCTCCTTACATGATGCTACACAGACTTTGTGTTTAAGAATAATTTTCAAATCATTCTGTTTTGGAATTAATATTGCCTAATTATTTGTTTACTACCTGAGCGATAAGTCTATTGATTCATTTCGTAGGATTCACTCATTCTTTGAATATGTTATCAAGAAAATTGAACTGCGATTGTGAATCCGCTTGTTTATTTCGTCTCAAGCCACAAGGCATGCATCAAAAATTAATCAGAGCACGTGTTGTATATTCGTCTCTCTGGTTTCTGCAACTGATCGAAAATTTGCTCAGTGAAATAGTAGAAGAGATACTCATTCATTCAATGACAGTTCATGAGTAACAAATAATCCGCAAGTGTTTTCTAATTTGAAAGATTAGAAGAACGCCCACCCCTATTCCATGTGATCGCTATAAAATAACGAAGAAAAATTGCCACATCAGAACTACACACACACGGGCGTCGGGCTTGCAATTATCTAGGGAAACGTAAAAATATCTCCTTACCGAGTTGGTATTTGAGATTTACGGAGGCCACGCCCGGTCCCGCCGCGTTGAACGTGTATGAACCCACGTACGAAGTATCGATGTTATTCCTGTGCAGGAGAAGAATTTAATCACAGAAATATGTATAAAATATGCATGGCTGTTTTACAGATAGGACGCAACAATCTAGTCGTAAATGCTATCCGCTGTAAAATTTACAGTGATACGGCGCTGAATTTTTTCTGATTCAACCGACCGACTGAAGACTAGCGTAAAAAATATTCATTCGTACATTCTAATCACCGAATTATGTAAGTTTCGTTCAACATTCTGATAGCATGGAAAGTCCTTGCCATCTTTATTCTCACAGCACTTTGGGTGACTGCGTTCCTAATAGCGGTTTTTTCCAGGGTAATTCGCTCTCTCTTAGGAACTATGCTCAGTAAGTAGATGCTCTGGAATTTCACTTCAGAGTAGCAGAATGACGCGTTCAACGGCATCTGGCTCATGCATCACTTTTCTTCGTAACACGAAAGTTAAGAGCCACACTCGCACAGTACCCGCGTTCTAGTACAGTACCTGTAGTATTTTCACTAGAGTAAGTACAGCTCTTCCGGTGATTATAGCAATGGCAAAAGACGGAACTAAAAGATTAAAGGATGAACTTTTTTATTTATTGGTCTTGCACTTCACTAGCTCATTTCCTTCTCTGAAGTTGAGGAGCTGAAAATAAAAAACATTTTTACCACAGGATTGTAATAAGGGAATAATGAATGAAATACTTCAACAGAAAACGTTACAGGATTATGAACCAGAGTTGCATTCAGTATTGCATACAAGCCAAAATCGGGATCAGTGTGGTAAACTAGCATGAAAAACGAGTCTTAGAAATCTGGTTTCATTAAACATTCATAAATGCGCTTAAAGATTTGCTTCTGATTGAAAAACATTGACTATCTATGAAAAATTATTAGAATCGGCAGTGCGACGTTGATAAAAATGAATACGTATTTCGATCATCTAATATTTGTGAAGTTGTACTCTATGATTTTTATTTATTTTTGTTATCCGAAGGATGCACAGCATTTATTGTGACGTCAAATGGAGCTCTCGTCGGTATCCGAAAAAGTCTGTGATCGTAATTTATCTTTGAATTCATAATGATAGCAGAAGAGATGCATATAGTTCTGAAGAATATTGAAGAGAAAATGCCTTAGCAGTGCATTAAATTAGATACACGCTTTTGATGAAAAGAAATTAGATAAACTATTTTTATTTGAGCACTTTTGCATTAATGACAACCATACACTGTACATGTTTTAAACACTTGTTTATCCTCACTCCTGTGAGAAGAATGAGAACAAAATACCATTTATTTATGTGTCGAAAAAGAAAACTATTTACTAAGGCAAAATAAAAACCCTTTTTGACTTACACTCGGAATTTGTACTCGAATTTATCATCCGTTGGGCTGTATATGACCTTCTTGCAGGCCCACAAATTCTCAATAGAATTGTCCGACTGTTGGTACACGAACCACTCTCCACCGAACTGAAAAGCACACAACTCCATTAGGCATTTATACACAAACCAGTGTAGGCAGCCCATCAAAAATGACGGGATTCGATATTTTCCTTAAATAAATCTTCCAACTGTAGATGACAAACAAATATATCCATCCTTATTGTACCCGCTATTAAAATATATATATTTGTACTTGTGCACTGGTGAAACTCGTATCACAGATACAGTAATTAAGCATCCGTGACAGGTAAGCGGACATCAAACAAATGTACAAATAAACAAACACACCAGTGGTATGATTAGGAAAGATTAATCAGAATGCCTCGTTCATTTTATGTATGAACTTGTGATAGGAAATACGTCAACAAACCACGGCCTAATTTCATTTACTGCTTGCGTTTCAGCAAGTATTTTTAAGACACGCTGAAAATTATCTTACGAACATTTTGCAATCTTTTTTTTTCTAGCCAACGAAGACTCTAAAAACGAACGGTAGTTATGGATAGATTAAATCTTTATGTCACTATATCTGTAAGAAAACGCACATATTAATGCCATAAAAAGAGAGGTATCATAAGAAAATTAGACCAATTTTGCCACTCGTTTGAGACAGCTATGCAGATTGCGTTTAGAGGTCAGGATATACAATATCATTACTAAGGTAAGAAAGAAATCCGTCAGAGTTAATATCATTCAGTAAAATTTGCAGGTAAGGTAAAATCAAAGCATTCATGCAAAGAAGCGCTTGTGAATGTTAAATGGTGGTATTTCATATTTTTTGGTCATAAATTTTTCTTTGCATCTGAGATGCGTGAAACCTCGTTAAAAATCTTGTCTCAAAATGAGAGCGTGGAATAACACGCTTGTTTTGTTTATTTCCTGTGTTTTACTTCGTGAGGTGCGCCTGCGATAATAATCACCCCAAATGAAATGAATTGAACACTTATAACAAGAGTATTTATAACTTATACTGTGTGCCTGCGAAACATGTACAGTTAATTCAGCTTATTTTTTACTCGGAATGACTGGTAAGAAAGTTTTTATGCATTAATGAATAAGTGCGAAGCGATGGAATTGATTTCAGCTTCTTTGATATCTGACTGCAAGCCTATCACGACTATGAATAATGGGTGGGGAACCAAAGAGCCCAGAAAGCGGGAGTTGTTTTCCTGTGCAAGTTCGCAACGCGTGCGCAGTTTTAGAGCTAAGCCAAAATGATCACACCTAATAATACCCTTGATGTGTTTATTTATGTATTTATTTAGTTATTTATTTCAAAGGAGTTCTCTTCATCCGTTTCTCTGTCGCGTTCTTAAGGACGCTTAATGACCGCATCCGCAATACGAGTTTCACCAGTGCACAAGTACAAGAATATTTTAATCGCGAGCCAGTACTATTAGGATGGATATATTTGTTTGTCATCTACATTTGTAAAATTTATTTAAGGAATATTTTGAATTTTCCAATTTTTGACGAGCCGTTTACCCTAGTGAATTGATAATTACCCTGTTCAGCTACGTTTTTAGATCACAGGAATGAACAATTCCATCACTCAATAATTACGTCGGCTCGTCGGCTACGCTCGTTTATTCCTAAAAAAAGAGCCCAGAGAGCTCCTGAACTTAAGATCATAGGTACAGGATAAGATCAAAGTGCTAACCTCCCGTATTCCATACTGACGCTCGTTTAATCCTAAAGAATGAGCACACAGAGCCCCTGAACCTAAAATCATAAGTACAGGGTAAGATCAAAGTGCCAACTTCCCGTATTCCATACTTCCCTTACTCTAAACTTCCTGTATTCTATACTAGCGCCAGTATTCCACACTGACGTACGTTTATTCCTAAAAAAATGAGCACAGAGAGCCCCTGTACCCACCGAGCTCCTGTCAAGATTGGAGACAGTGGAGTAAGTGGGGCAGACTCCGAGGCCTTTGAGGCTGGCCCCCAGCGACGCCGCGCCGACTGCCGCTACGCTGCCCTGTGCTGCCCTGAGGCTCGCCAGCACGCCCAGCACCGTCAGCATGTGGTGTCGGCCAGATTTGGTCATTTTCTCTGCAAGAATAACAGGCATTTGTGGTGGCTGCGCTGTGATGTGTGGGACAAGCTGAAAAAGTGCGCAATACTGTCATTTCTAATGAGAGAATAAAATTTTCACCGCAAGAATAAGAAGCATTTGTGGTGGCTGTGCTGTGATGCACTGGACAAGCTGAAAGGGTGAGCTTTACATCTTGCAGCAAGGATTGTGAGGTAAGTTTCAATTTTTCGATGGGCTTCTGTTATAAAGGAGGAGTGTGCAAGAAAATAGTGTTGTTTTAGATTTTTGACTGGAAGAAATTTACGACCTTTAAAACCCATTAAAAATTTCTTGTATTTTACTGAAGTGAGAAAATTTGCCTGAGATAAATCTAAATGAGCCTTGGAGTAATTTATGATACGTGTTAATTTGAAGGGCATTGATTTTATTGGTTGTGAGAATTTCACTGCATTAATTTAAAAAATTAAAACACTGCAAGGGAAAATTGAAAAAATCTTGGATCTTCACTGAATAAATTTTGACGTAATAATTTGGTCAAAATTAATTTTATTGTTGTCAGCGAATTTGAAAAATTCGTTGCCACATATGAGTAATAAAGTATGTTTTAAGACGATTTACATGAATGACATTGTGCTCGCAAATGCTTAGTTTTCGAGATATTTAACTTTGAAGTTATAGGAACGTCGAATATAAAATTGAACAAACGGACACTTAAATCAGCTGAAATACGGTTCTGACGTAACGATAGGTGAGGTTAGGTTAGGCAAAGTTAGATTAGTTAAATAAACTAACCTAAGTAAACCTAAAATAACTTAACTTAGCCAGACCGAGACCGATTCTCGCCAAGAAACTTTGCGTGTTCCGCGCCCGCGAAACGCCTGAAGAGCCCTATTGAAACTTCCGTTAACGCTATTCCTACCTGAAAGATATTTATGATATATTTCGAAAACTAAGCATTTGTGAGCACAATATCATTCATGTGAAACATCTTAAAATGTCTCCAATTACCTAAATGTAGTAACAAAATTTTCAAAATCGTTGACAATAGTAAAATCAATATTGACCAATAATTTTAAGCAACATTTTCCCCGAATTTTAATTCTTTTTTTTGTGCATGACATCCTGGAAAAAAAGCGTGTTTTTGCGTCTAAACAGTAATGCATCTTCGGCGTCATCGAGTCTCGAGAGCTTTGTTCCTGAATTAGAATGCGACATGACCGTAATTGAAAGCTCATCGTAGATACCTACAGTAATGGTAGTAATAAAATGAAGGTAAATTTTGCTTGGTTAGCAAGTTCAATAAAAAGTTAAGGGCAGAAACCAAAGAAGTCCACATTGTCTAAAATTTTTCATGTGATTAATTCTAAAAAAAACGAACGTTTCGGGCCGTGACCCATCAGCAGCAAAAGTCTGCAATTATAAGCACAGAAAATTATCATTCAGACTAGGTAATTGCATATATTGAACATTACCAGAGATGTTAAAATACTGGTGATCACGGACAAACTACATACCCTACAAGCTGCATACAAGTAAAGGAGAAAATAAATGCGCTGCGAAATGAGACGAAATGAAATGTCAATACCAGAGAGCATTTCGCACCTCTTCTTATGGATATAAAGAGATTCAAGAATTCTAAGTTTAGTTGCATTACGAACAGACCCTAAAATTGAGAAATTAGAATCTCTATTTATTCGTAATAAAATGGTCTATGGTCACAGTATGTTGAAATAATAGTAGTGATAAAATGGTCTATGGTCATGATATATTGAAATAATAATAGTAATAAAATGATTTGCAGTCATGAAATGTTGAAATAAAATTTGCAAAGTGGTCTCGCTGTCGACTTGAATTAAAGTGTGAATTTATAGAAAAAATTACCAAGGTGCTCCTCATTCATTTTATAATTATAAAACTGATGTGCTATTTTTCAGTGCCCTGGAAATATATGAAGTTTTACCACCAGTTAGGCAAAGTATTAGAAGAAAAGGGCGAGTCCATTAAGACACACGTTGAATTCCTGAGCCGCCGCCACAACTTCGCTAGAGTGACTATTTTGCCAGTCATTCTCGGGCCGAGCGAAAAGTCAATAAATAAGCCACTGGCCGCCCGGCAGTTTCTAACTTGTTCGATGCTGACAGCAGCCTGCTCTGCTGCGTTAAAGAGATTTTCCGTTATCTGCATCTACGGCTTTGTTAGGAATTTACTTCGCGTTGAGGTAATGCAGCAAAACCGATGGATGGCTATCACATTGTGCAAGGAAGCGAGGATGAAAATAATTCTTCCGGAGACGTTTTGTGTTTTTAAAGTTTAACCACATGATTCAAGTTCATAAAAATTAACAACTTATCAATGAGAATAAATAGTGTATCTATCTACAGAAACGCCGTAAAACATTCAATGTTCCTCTGCATTTTTGCATTTTAGTTTCTTTTCGTGTGAACTCATTCGCTGAAATGATTTTCAGCTACCAATATTTGCGGAAGAAGAGAAGCAGCGAGCAAGAAAACAGAGGTACTGAATGTAGTACAGATCTCGCCCTCTTTTGTGTTGAAAGAAACGAACCATCGTTCTGAGATATTTGGTGTATGCAACATTGTAGTAAAGTCTTGCATATAACTCTTGTTTTTTTAATTTTACGAATGATACTAATACTGATAGTAACTATAATTAAAATTTAGAGAATATTCAATGCCTCCAACGGAAAAGCGAGGCTTTTACATTGCCTTCTTATAAAATAGGTTAAGAAAGCAGCATAGCAAAAACCCGTGTCCTGTGTTAGGAGTGATCAGATTGTTTCGATAGATAAAATACCGCAAAAACAAACATAGCGTGTAAGTGCAGCTACAAATTTATGAAGTTTAGGATAGTTGAAATCGTATTCTAGTGAGTGGCTTTTGAAGATTTGTCTGTTATTACTGAAAGAAGTGGAATGATTCTTCTGACTTCCAGTTAAAAAATAGTTCAGACAATTTGGTCCACTCATCACATTCTGTTGTAACGTATTCAAGAAGCGTTTTCATGCTTCCCTAGCGATGCCGTCAAGAAGGTGTGCATGTGTCAAAAAATCCCGCCTGTGATATGTGCAGAAGCATTGTTGGTTTTCATTATCCCCTGCTTACGAATAACCCATTCGCAATAATAGAAGTTTATAATATAGCCTTCAAGTTATTTCAGAATTGATTTCATTTTTTGAATCTGTTTAAAAAACAGAGTTACGAGACTATGTGGTCTTCATTTAGCTCGCTTTGTTCTACAAACAACCGAGCAAAAAAATTTTATTCATAAAAAATTAAGAAACTCATTGAAACTGAGGTGCATAGGGCATGTACTTAATTTTTTGATTCAAGGAAACTAGCCTGTGTAATTCAACATACCTCAGAACCCAAATTCTTACTTTCATGGGGAATTTTTCACGAATTATCTCAATGATGTGAAAAACTGAAAAAAAGGACACTGAAGCAGCCGTGTAAATCGATGTACCTCAAAACCAAAATCCTTACTTTTGATATAGTTTTCTACGAATTCATTTAATGACTTGAAAAGCTGAAAAAAGGACACCGAAGCAGCCGTTTAAATAATTGTACTACCTCAGAACCCAAATCCTTACTTTCGTGGTGAATTTTTCACGATTTCACTTAAATATCGTGAAAAACTGAAAAAAGGACACTGCAGCAGCCGTGTTCTCCAATCCTGCAACTCCCCCGAGATCTGAAGAAGAACTGGTACAGCAGGACTGGGAGGAGGCAGGCAGGACTCGCAGGCCAAGATCACCCGAAGCTTGGGCACCGTTATTACGACATACCGGTTCCCTGCTCCCTCGCTCACTCGTCCTGAGCGCGGCTTGGGATGCTTTAGCGCGGGCAGATGCGCAATGTGAGCGTCGAAACTATTCTTTCTTGCGGATTAACACGTTCACCGCGTTTCCGCGGTTGGTTTGGTTAGGTTGTAAGTTGCAGAATGGGGAAATTAACTTTAATGCTCGAATACATTTTATCCTTCCGAAGAAATATGGAGATACATCTGCACGATAACATTTCACCTCATATGGTAACAGTCATTTCTTACAGTGGTCACGAAACATGAAATGCTATTCATTTATACTTGTACGTGAATGAGCAATTTACTGAGTTGGACACAAATGGCCCAATACGCGGGGAGCGTGTCGAATTCTACATCATGTTTGTGCCTTACACCTGTTTACTGTTGTCACATTTGCTGTGGTGATTTCGTAAATTGTATTGGATAATTTGTAGGAAGCTTCACACTCATCAAACTTTTTCTATGTAAATTGAAGTAGTTTGTGCAATTCTGGTACAAATTTGACGCTTCTAACGGAACTTGCTCTGTACATGAAGAAATTTTTATGTGAAAATTACTGAATCAAAAGGAAAAAAGCAAACTTCCATAACAACATAATGTAGCGTGTTAACTAATAAACATAGTCATTCTCATATAATTATAATTTAATTAGTATAAATGTCACTAAGTACAAAATGCCCATAGCCTTAAATAGTTTTATTTAGATATTCTTACATCATTTTCAATTAGCAGAAAATGATTAGGCGTTTAGCCGTGTCCAGTCAAGCCTTTACTAGTGTGTTTTTCATGAAGACTTCTAATGTTAGCTTTTAAGCAATTCTAGAGATGAGATAACATCAGTCCTTCGCAGGCTGAGTTGGTGCCGAGGTTGGTGTTCAGGATCTTCTTGAAATCGTATCGCAAAACATCAAAATCAAAGTGAAACATTTCGCTAAGTAACCTGGTAACTTTTGAGGGACCCGAATGATGTCTAAATACGTGTAACTATGTATTGCATTTTGCAGCCTGTATAAAAAAAACAACCGTATAAACTTCATACCTAAGTCATTCACTTTGGAAAGAGTCTCTACTTTCATGAACGTCTAAATGCTAAGAGTAAATAAACAGAAATAAAACCGAAAAATCCCGAGTTCATTCTTGCGTTAGCAGCGCATGTGTTATTCGTTTAATTTATGTATAATTCAGTTATTTATTGGTATACAGTGCCAAAACCTGTCAGCGATTTCCAACGCTTACTTATGCTCAATAGCTATTGATCTTTTGTCGACTACAACGAAGAAAACGTTGTAGCTCAAATATCCAGTGTACTATTTTTTGAAGTTCAAAAGTCTAAGTCGTTGCAATGATCACTACCGGTTCATTTACTGCAGACTGCACAATGCTACACAGGGTGCATTATGATCAAATTGTTTAGCTCTTTTTATGAAGTAGTTACATGTAGGGATACCTTTCTTAATGATACTTTTGTGACAGTCGATAAAAACTATGGAGAACTTTGATCTTTTGAATATCAAACTGAGAACATTCCCCTATCATTTTTGATCATTCCAATAAACCCCGTTATTTCCCTTGATATATCTATTTGAAATATGCACCAGCTGTCAAGAAAATACGTCCATACTCCACTTCTGACGTTGGTTGTGCACCTCGCCGTACGTGGGTTGGGGCTCCTTAGCTCATTATGCAAGAGCTGTAGAGCAAACAGGGCGCAGTCAACAGACAAGCTTAAAATTGGGTCTCGCCCACTTTCCACTTTAGTTAGCTCTTTGATTGAGAACCGGTGGCCACGCCACGAAGGGGATATTCATAATGCTGCTGACCGATCAGTAGTTACAAGATCAATTTTTGCAAATACTCCATTAAAGCTAAATGAAGGCATGATCCAGTTAATGTTTGCCATTTTCAAAATTGCTTGCTGAAATTCCCTTTAAATTGGAGTTGAATATTGAACTTTAGTTTAACCAATTGCGGTCAAAGCGTTGACGCATCCGTATGTAAATGTTCCCCGACGTTAAACCTTTCTTACAAATAACGAATATGAAAGTACAAATTTAATCAGAAATCACACTTTCTTAACTATGTACATCATAATTTAGTTGTAAAAAGCGGCTTTCTTCGCGTGTTTTCTTTTTGTGCCTCTGATGAGCATTCCGTCTGGCTCGCTGTAAAATCATACGGGATGAAAAATGAGAGTGGAACTTCGTATTAAATAAGTAATACTGTTGTGCTCAACATGAAACCTTTCTCAGGCTAGAAAAGTTATTATTATTCCATTTCTTCTCTTCAGTGGCACCTACTCAAGAAAGAGACTACTGCGATCTTGACATGTCAGTTCAGCGCATTGATTTCAGGATAGTCAACGCAGTGATAAAAATCATCCTTCACTTACAGTAGCTATGTGCATGTTGATGCCCCTCAGGAGAAGACAACTTTTGTATCTATGGGAATTAGCGCTCCCAGGGGGAAAATGTGAGGTCCTGAGATGAGAGTTAAGTAGGCCTTCTTTTTGTTGAAATAGAATAGGTTTTTGTTTTGTTACGGACCATTTTTTCGGTTCACTACTGTCCTGTTTTTCAGCACCTACTACTTCCTTCTTCAACTTTTTTCTTATTTCATGAACTTCTTTGTTAGCTGTTTTTATGCACTTTGTGCATAGATTCCGCGTTTCTCTAACTCCATACTAAATGGTTCCTTTCTCCTTCCTCTTTGAACATCTTTGTCGTGGTAGAGGGAGACTAAAACTTTCTTATAATAATAATCATAATGCATCTTGATGCAAAAAGAATTAAATTTGTATTCGGTTAGTTCAGTTTCGTTCTTCTCCAACATATTCTAACTCGTGAGATAAAAAGGAAGATACTGTATTTCTTCGAAATATTCAAGGAATTTCACAAAATTGATGGTCGTATTACATTGCCTTCGTTTACAAATGCCTAGAAATAATCCTAGTTGTACCACAACGAATGACGTTTACTCTTATTTATTTTACTAATCCTTACGGAAAGTGAGCGTCACATTTCAATTCAACCCAGGCTCTCAAGGCGGGTCGAAACCCGTAGACCACGAAATAAGGTGAGATAGCTTACGTTCCTTCAGCTGACGGTAAATAATGTAAAAGTGGCGCTGTATATTTGGCTACGTGGAAAATGCTAAGCCGTAAAATTGTTTGACACCTGAACACAAATACGTGCAGGATGAATGCAATAATACAAATAATAAAATCGCGTCTATACAACAGGTTTTCTTATGCATCTTACAAACGAAGATTAGCTCTCACTTTTTCTTATCGTTTTTTCTTCCTTTCTTTTTCTTGCTGCCGGTACGTCTTGAGCAGGGCCTGTAAAATCCATCGTCATGCATAGCATGATTAAACGAGAAAGTTGGAGAAAAGCTCACGTACATTTTGCGATGTGAGATTAATAATCGATGCGTTGAAAGCCTCCCGTCCGAGTCTGATGGCGACACAGACAGAGTGAGTAAAAATATAATTAAGCGACAGTTCATAGTTAACGATGTGTTTTTGTAGCGTTATTTACCAACTATTCAAAATAGTTCCTAGAGGACGGTTTCACGAAGGGCTATTAAAAATAATGCACTGGCCGAAAACGAACAAAAATGTAACAGATCTTGATTGCAGATCATCGGACCCTCCGGCAAACGTTAATCCATGGAGACTTTGAGTCCAGAAAAGTTTATTGTTTACATCGTAGCTTTGATACTATTTTAGAAAATTAATGCAAGTGAATTTTTATTGAATATATTAAACCAATATGGGAGTGAATTACTAATTAAACAAAATTGTACAATATATTAAAATTCATTTCGAATCACTCTTTCAAATAATTTATTGCCACACTACAGGGTACACACAAATATGGGTCGACTACTTAGTTTCATTTAGTTTCCCTTGAGTCTCTTAAGGACTCAAGTTACCCTTTGAGTGAAGAGTTCCCTTAAAAACTGCTGAGTGTCAAATGATGCTGCACTGAAATTATTGCTAATGAAAGTAGCGTATTTATGACATAGATGATACATCCCATTTGGCATACCAGATATTGGGTAATACCTCGAGAAGTAACAGATGCGAGTAAGAATAACCATAATTTTTCGTTTCATTTTTTTTAAAATGATAAAAAGATTTGTATTGAAATCTTGTCTCGCACAGTCGTACATGAAAATTACACAAAACATTTAAGGAAAAGAGTGATTAATTTGATAGATCGCTTAGGGTTTCACCGACGGAATTTGAGCCATTTTTTGATTTGTCATCAGTTTAATCACTTTCACCAGAGCATTGACAAGTGAAAAAAGTAGAAAAGCGAGTTATTGCTGTTCCGTAAGTGGTTTTTTGGACATTGTTCGATCTCTGATGACACGACGGGCTTCGTACGATTTAAATCATTAATTTTATTCTGAAGTTCACGATTTTTATTGACGCCTCAGTTGACTCTGACGCGAAGCAAATCTTCTTCGGCTGCATGGCATGGTAGTTAGTTCCTCTCATGGGGAAACAACTATTGTATTTATGCGGACTAGCGCTCCCAGGGGGAAAATGAGAGGTCCTGAGCTAAAGACTAGGTAGGCTTTACTTTTATTAGAATTGTAATGATTCTCTCTCTTACTATTATATCAGTTCAGTTGTTCAGGAAAAAACGCTTATTTATACACATTTGCATAGTTACTTAGTTATTCAGCTTAGTTATCTACAAGGAGTTAGTGAATTACCTTGACAAAACTTAACACTGCTTTTTATTGCTTTAATTAATTAGAAGGACGAGTGATTGCCTAATTCTGCTTTTAGGTTTTGTGTGTTGTTCATAGTTTTGAACCTCACGATGTCTTCGCCTATATTGTTGTTAAATGGACATTTTCTCATCAAAGGAAATCGATAGAACATTTCTTTAGTGATTTTATCTAGCTCAATTGCCGGTCTCTATCTATCTGCTCACGTGCATAAGCAAAGTTAAATGACACGTTTCTCTGACGCTTCTATCACGAAGGTATTTGAGGAAATGTAGCGAGTTTTGTTGGAAAAAAGGGTCTCACATTGAGATGGACGTTGGTACTTGTCAGGTTATTTCGTGGTTGCGTACCTGCGACACCGATGTAATTTAAATATTGCAGCTTTAACATCGGAGTAAACCTCAATAGCTAATGCATATACGTACATTGATGTGAATTTTATAACTGTATTCATCTCAAAAGAGCCTTTGAGACTAATCAAAAGCAGCCCTGAAACTGATACTGGAGTTATACTCTTCATAAGAACTTGAGACATTTCGAAAATATGGCTGGAAATTCATCACTACCAAGGAAAGATGTTTGTACAAAACTCAGAAGCTTGAGAGATCAATGAAGATAGGATATCCTTCATGAGTTTTAACTGTGTAAAAGCATTAACAATCTTGAGTTGGAAGGCGAAAGTTTGGTAATGTATACGAACTAGGCGGACAAACTTGGTAATGTAGGCGAAACAGGCGGACAAACTTGGGAAGGTAGGCAAACAGGTGTAAAGACTTAGCAAGGTAGGCGAACCAGGTATTCAAACTTGGCAATGTAGACAACAGGCTCTGAACATGGAACTTGAAATATTTAATGCCATCAGAAGTAGGCCTGTTAAAAATGACAGAATTCTAGCTCTGAAAAAGCTGTAAAAGTTTTTACGATTTTCTACCAAACCCTAAATATTTTACATCAGTTTTCACATAGATTTAAAACCGAGCGTCCCTACAAGCCAAAATTCATCCACTTAAATTTTACTTTCTGTACTATCCGCCGCGCTTCTTTATCAGTATCCTGACTTTTACTTCATCGGCCGCTGAAGAGTCCCTGCATCCTCGTTGAGACTTTCTCGTCTCCTACAGCGCCTGTTCGCCGCTGTCCGGGTTTTTGCTGAACGGAGAGAAAATGCAACATTCGAAAAAGTGGCTGAGAAGTGAAACTTGGTGGATGCTTGCCCAGAGCTGCGCCAGAGCGTTAGTCATTACCGCACACCCGAGTGCTTAGAGTGCACGCGTGTACAGAACTGTCTTCACAGCACTCTATGTTGCTTAGTGACTTTCCCTTTTGTGATAGAAATAAACTTCGATGACCGAAATTTGCAGTTACTTTGACCGAAATTTGGAGTTACTTTGACCGAAATTTGGAGTTACTTTGACCGAAATCCGGAGTTACTTTGACCGAAATTTGGAGTTACTTTGACCGAAATCCGGAGTTACTTTGACCGAAATTCGGAGTTACTTTGATGAAAATTGATGATGTTGAAGATCTAACCAATTTGACCAACGTACTGTGAACATGCTGCTGGTGTGAATGCTCTGCTTTGTAAGCAATCCTTTTTATTTTCAGATGTAAGATAACATATGAAATACATGTGGATCCCACTCACAAATTTACCTTGCAAACATACATCTGGCCAGATTAAGATGGAATGCTTAAAACATTCATGTTCAGCTTTATGTCAATTTTTAAACAGTGACAGTATTTTAGTCGCTTTAATTGGGGGAATTTATAACTAAATAACATATTTCATGGCCCGTAAATCGTTTTTTTCATACTTCTCGATTGGGAATATAATTATAATGATTCGTATTCGAAAATACGTTGCAAGTACATCTATAGCCACATTGATTTAAGCGCAATTTCAAATGATGCATTGTTGACGTTTTTCAACCAGAGCGGCTCAAATTTACTTGACAAAAGGCGCGAAGTTTGAATTTCTCAACGCGTTGGTCGCGACGTGAGCCGCTGGTGTACACGAAGTCAATTTTCATGATGCTGTTGACCGACCAGTAGTCACTAACTCAATTTCATTAATACTTAATCAAAGCTAAAAGAAGGTTGTTCCAGTTTATGTTTGACATTTTCAAAATTTCTCACCACTATTGACTTTAACACGTTAACTGCAACGGATTAAGCTAAAAGTTCAGTTTTCAACTCAAATTTGAGTTAATGTTAGAGTTCAATTTTGAAAATAACGAACATTAACTGGACCACGCTCTCACTTAGTTTTCATTAATTACATATGAAAATTGAGTTTGTGATTACTGGTCGGTCAGCAGCGTTATGGAAATCCCCTCAGTGAACTCTTGTGGGTCACTTCGCAGTCAAGGTGTTAACACTTTGACTGTGATGGATTAAATTAAAGTTCAATATTCAATTTAAATTTAGAGTCAAAAGTTGTTAACAATTTCATAAATAGCAAACAATAACTAGGTATATTAAAAAACATTAACTTAAAAAGATGACTGAAAATTTTTTCAACTATCCATCGATGGGTCGTTTCACAGCAGGAAAAACCTAAGCATGACCAACCGGTGGGTCGTATCGCTGTTGAATAAATTTAAGTTGAATATTGAACTACAGTTTGGCCTACCACAGTGAACGTATTAATTAAGTCAGTCCCTTACGATAGGGAGGTCTGAGCTGAGCGTCTCACTTTCTCCAGTCTCCAACTTGTTGAAAGTCTACGGGAAAGTTGTGCTCATGCCTGCTGTAGTGATGATGTTGGTAATTCCTGCGCAATGCATCTTATCGAAAACTATCTCATGTTCAAAAGTAATGGTGTAGAGCATAAAATTTTCGATGCTGTTCCGAAGCTATGAGAACTAAAAATTAATCACGCCCTGAATTAGTTTAAGTGCTCGTGTGGTTAGCTTCGAAACCGAAGAATAATATCCGTTTTCAAAAACATTTTATCCGACCTTATACACTATTTCTAACAAATTCATTAAATCATAGTCGGTTACGGCTCAGGGCTTTGAGACCGAGAGAGAAAGTGATCAGAAAGCAGCTTGTCGAGGGTGGTTTTTATAATTACAGGATTGCAGGTATCATTTATATGTGTATTGAAAGGTAGTAATTACTGGTATGCAATCGCTTAAACACACACGTTTGCATGTATGATTTCTTCGCTCAACTATGAAACATCTACGATTTCAAGTCAAGTGTAGTTAGTTCTATTCAAAGTTATTTCCAGCTTCTGCAACAAGTAGAAAGATGTGCAAAATCAAATTTTGCTTCGAGGATGATACTTCGCTTAATAAAAGTCAACAATTTGATTGATAAGATACCTTGCCAGAGAAGGGACTTGTTCCCACATCTCATAAGTATCAAAAGCATTACACTCACGATAAACAGGACCAGAAGAAATTTAACTGTTGATGAGAATTACTTCTTGCTCTTGAAGTTGTATAACCTCTGATATCAACTTCCACACAAAGTTAATGGCCTTCAAATCAATTCAGAAATCCCCACAATTTTTATCGTTGATATTCCAAGGGATGGTAAGTAAATCGTCTTCCAGTTGTAAGAGTCGCGGAACTTTGGATAGATTCGACACAAGCACAGCATCGTACAGTTCCACAACGCAATTTAAAACAATTTCAGACGCTGGTAATTTTTAGACTTGGGTTACAATTCGTTTACGTAAATGAGACCAGCTTAATTGTGAATGTTTCCCCTCGAAAAAACAGGCACAACCTTTACTGTACTTTTTAGACTCGTGCGCTATTTCATGACTTTAAATTTAACTTTGGATACTGGAGTAACTGAAATTTCTTCTACAGAGCTAAAATAGGCATGGGTCTCGCCAGTTAGATTTGTGTTTTACCAACAGTGCCCTAGAAATATCGAATATAAATAATGGTATTCTCTTTTAATGCCTGTCAACTGTCGTGACGGACGAGGAGAATTTGTTGGGAAAATAGAAATTGAAGGTGTTAACCTACTCTCGTCTCAAGAGGTGCACCAACATGGGAGGCAAATTATTCACTTCATCTATTGAGACTTGAGCATTTAGGGATGCGCCTAATTTGGGCTGTGAATGATGGATTGCACAAGAGTTGATTCAAAATTTTTCAATGACTGCAACCGCTAAAAATATTTGACAGAGTTTAAGTGACACATAGGGAGGCACCTTATTTGAGGGTTGCACAAGAGTTGATTTAATATTATTCAATGACGTTTACAACAGCAAAAAATAAATGATAGACTGTAAGTGGCATCTACACACAGTGGTGCAGCTAGTAGATGCTCCAAATAAAATACTCTAAAGTTGGTGTCAAATTATTCAATGTTTGTACCCGAAAAAATTGGAGGTTGATTTTGAAATTTATATTCTAATAGTTTTTTAATATGAAGAACTGTATTTCATGACTGAAAAAGTTGTGTGTGTCTGGCGATGGCATTGAGTTGAACTACTGTCGCTGAAATTTCCCGATAAATTACATTTTACTTATTAAGAAACGCAGAAATGACACTAAACACGTTATTTGTAGCTGAATGCACCATTGGTAAATTGTGTGAACCTTTACTCTGTGTACTTTCTCTGAGCGTGCGAGTTTATTCTGCCCAAAACACAATTAATTAAGTCCACACAAGGTGTAACTCTAGATTTTGGGTTTATTTTTGGGTTTTTCAAGGGCTCCTACAATTGAAAATACTTGCTAATGTTCCAAATATAGCAGGCAGTCGGAGAAAAAACTAGTATAAAAATAGTTATGGCAAAACTGTAAAACCCCAGAAAGACGATCGACACAACCCCTCGACGTGGAATAAAGTATTTTTTCCTTTTTAAACTATAAACAAGTACCTTTTAAGTTGCACCAAAGTTATGCAGATGAGTGAGAAATAAAGAACGAAATTAAACTGACACAACTCAGCATTAAAACATGGAGATCAGCACCATTCGGATGATATGGTAAGCGATGCCTTGTACGTTACGATAATATTGTTAACCACTGTGTGAACCCCTTGAAATTACTCGATCGTTTAGGCTAGTTGAATGGATCTGATCCCTGGAAAGTATCTCATCTCTTGGAGTGACAGTAACACTATCTCCCAAGGTGAAACTATTTGGAATAAAGCAGAGCTTCCTGCTTCTGAGATGATAAGAATTAAAACTTCACGGCGACCGGAATTGGTCGAGTGCTTAAATGGTTAGCTTCACAATTGACGAACAATATCCGTTTTCAAAAACATTTTATCCGATCTGAAACGTTACTGGTGTCTGAGACACCGGATAAACCCACCTCGCGTGGTAACGCCAAGTCATAGGTAATGAAAAATAACAAGTTACGGAGAGTAATACCATGTCTGGGGAATGAATCTATGTCACGGAGAATAAAATTAGGGTGTGTGAAGGTTATAACTTGGGGATTAAAAGAGCGTCAGAATGTGCTTCTGCAATATAAACAAGGGCTGCAAGACTGCCGTTTTCTGACGAAAATTTTCAAATTTGGAGGTCTCCAGTTCGACGTTAACGAGGGGCAAGGTGACTGTCGCGTTTTTCATGCAAATACTTCAAACTTTGTGTTTTGAAATACAGGATTTAAGATGGGATTTGAGATTTCCATTTTTCAGGCAAAAATTTTCAAATTTGGGACTGTTAAAATTTAGATATATTTATACAAGCGACTGTGCCTTTAAATGACCAAATTAAAATGCGACAGGATTGCGGTGGGGGCGGTGCTAAGCGCTGCGTCAGTTGCGGGTCAGCACTACTCTGCGTCTCAGTGCCCAACCATGCACGTTCTGCCCAACTTCGACGCCCGGGAGGTGAGTGGGTGCTTCATCGTGTAGGAAATGCGCAGGTGAATCTACGTCTCTTTCAATTCTGTGCAAAAACGTAACATTGATGATGCCGTACTGGTAGTCGGTATCTTCGTACAGAATAAACTTCTTGTGCACAGTATAATGTATTGCATTTGTATTTGCGTTCTTTTGATTGTTTTCGTGAGTGATGAATAGTTTTTTGGAGTTTTTGAGCTCTAAATCGATAGCGAATCTTTTGCCAACAAGTTAACCATGGTCTGATCATAATTAGACATTTTATTCAAACTTTGTGTTTTGTTTGATTGAAATCCCACTCAGCCTTCCTTCAACAACGTGAATTATAAAGAAGCCTTCGTGCAGCAAATAACCGTGTAGCTCCTTTGAAAGAATATCCAAGAATATTGCTAACATTGAAAATATAATAACAAACGTACACATATATAAAAGTGATCATTTCCCTTCGTACTGTCAGAAACTGGTTGGGTTTAACGCTTAGGAAATTACTAGCAAATGGTCGGTCTATGAAGTTAAAATGGATTCCAGTCATTGAACTTTTAAATAATTATCGTTTAATTCAAGAGCTGAAAACTGGTTATGGCTTACGAAGCTGGCTGAACTCGCTCGGTGTCCGCTAGCACAGCGGGAAACCAGTCCGATTTCCAGATCATTTCACAGCTTTCGTCTCTGCAGCAACACACCTAGCCAACATTTTCGAGCTGCTTTCTTCATTGCAGCACGAGCCTTTGTTGAATAAAGCTTAATCTCTTAAAGTTTTTTCAAATAGGTAGAAGAAACTAGATTTCTTCGGTTGAATGTCTTCAACGTGAGTGATTTTACCCAATGTAGATGTCTAATGAATATAGAAAGTCATTCACGAGGTTAAGGCCGTTACATATGTATTGAACGACAGTTAATGTGTCTCATAAACGAGGCTATTTGGTGCTAAGAAAACCTGGGAGTGTTTTTGAATTTAAAAAACTTTACTTAAAATTGTTCAGAAAGCTTAACCTGAAAATGAGTCCATTACACGATCTAAGTACAAATCAACGATGTAACTAACATCATCCGTCGCTTTACATTTCGTGATGCTTCTTTAAAAAATCAATAAGCATTAAGTTATGACATTCACTTTATCCGTCGCTTTACATTTCGTAGTGTTTCTCCAGTGAATCAAAAAGCGCTAATTAATGAAGTTTGATTTCCTCATTGGTTTACCTGATCACAATTTCTTCAGTACGACATTACTAACTTCATCAGTCGCTTTACATTCCGAGGTGTTCCTCTAATATCTCAATCTGCATTAAGTAATGACATTTGATATCGTTCTTTGGTTGGCGCAGTTTCTAGGCACGTGGCACATCTACCAGCAGTACAGAGTGGAAGCTGAGCACGGAATGTCCTGTAAAAGAATCACTCTGAAGGAAGATGGTACCGTCAAAATGGAGTTCGTGGCCAAGTAAGTCGCCATATCAACTACAACTAAGAAGTGAATTTGCTTGCAGTGTTTGGAAGAGTCAGTATCGAAATCAAAACAGTTCGCTTCCTCTTTTCGACATGCCAAATAAGTTTGGTTTTGAGATGAGAAACTTCTGTGTGGAGGGTCAATGCATTTTAAATTTTGCGCGGAAATTTTTATGAGAAATTGACTGGCAGCGAAACCATGAGAAACGAAATGCAAATTTGAGCATTTTTCAATGTACAACTTTGTTAAAACATCACAAGCGAAGGGTTCTGCAGGCTGAACGTCAGACACCCGCCATTGACCAGCCTGCTGATCTTGCGCTGAAGTCATATAGTAATAAAACTTCAAGTGTCAATTCTTGACTGCGAATATGTGTACATGCATGCGTATGTGAACCTACAAACATACTTAAACTTTGTAGAATCATGCCTCCTTCTTCGGTGTTAAGTTTTACTGGTTAGTGATGGCAAGTTTCATAGCACATTTGCCAAGATTTTCAAAATGAACGCAATGTTTTTTGCTCATAGTTACTCCCAATATTTTTTTCAAAGATGGCCAATATGTCGAGCTGGTAGTCAATGTCTTCATAATGGACAAACTTCATCTGGTGTAATGTTGAGCATCTACTTATAAAATCTTAAAACTACTACTCTATAAAATCTTAGAATCACTGTTCTATTTAATCTTAGAACCACTACTCTATAAAATTTTAGAACTACAACTCTATAAAATCTTAGAACTGCTACTCTATAAAATTTTAGATCTACTACTATATAAAATCTTAGAACCATCCAGTTGATAATTCATCACTCAACAACGAGATAAACTGGACTCGAAGCATCGAACTCTTCATTCGCTTCTCACAGAGAATGACGTTACTCATACAGATTCTTTTCGATTTTTGTACCCGAGCACACTAATAGGGATGACGTCTCTCTGCCACAGATAGCCTTTTTAGTGGACTGAAGCAACTTTTTCACCATGTTTTTATGAGAAAAAAATAAATTTAAATTAAAATAAATAAATTAATTTGAATTTAAATTCGCAAATTTAAATTCATTTTTTATGAAATCCTTATTAAATGTGAATCCAATGCTTACAGCATTCTTCGTTTTTGAATTCATAATATTTTTATTTACGTTAGGTCGAGGCTCATCGAAATAGAAGGAAGTTTCCTGGTGGACTCGGACTCGGTGGGCCTTCTGAAGGCCAAGTTCGACTACGCTGACGGTGAGAATTTCGTAGTGTCATGTACTAAAGGTATTTTATTTCCTGATCATTAAATTCACGGAATTTGAATTAGAATGAAATTAATCCATTTTCACGTGATTATTATTACATTAGCTGAATTTAAATGAGTGCAAAAAAAACGTCTTCCCTAAAAAAATGAAGAATTCTTGAATGTCCTTAAGACCAGAAATTTTTCTCATAGGTCATGTCATGCTTATTCCTGCAATCATTTTCCCTTAATGACAGTTACATGAACAATTGCCACTATAATTGAATTGCTAAAGACACGTAATGTCAAGTACGGCCATCTCTTCTTTCTAATGCTTTTGTTTTCATTCAGTGCAATTAGGAATTGACGAAAGTGTTATTCGTGTCATTTATTCGTAGATGAGGAATACATTTATCAAATAAAGACTCCTCAGTTTACAATCTTCATAATTCAAACACGAACTGAACTTTTCATGGCACATGCGATCAACTTCCATAAACGTTATTGTAGACTAAACAAATTACTGTTTTGCTGAGCCTTTTAAGGCTGTTTCCGTAAGATAGAATACAAAAGCGTCGTCAGAGGCTGATTCATCACGAGCACATTGAATTTTTTTTCAGTGTTGTAGCCTCATACAACCAAATAGAGAGCTAAACTTTGAAAATAACTTTCATCTTCTTGAAGTATTTTCCAATCAAACATACAGTGGCGCCAAATAGTAAGTCCGCACTGCCAAAATATTTTAAAATTTCTAAATTATGCATTTTTTAGGGTAGCTGATCAAAACAGCCCATACACCATTCGATGTGGCGTTGATTTCTCTTTAAATTTTATGCTTGTATTACATTATCAGTTGAGCTATGGAAGTGTACACGTCAATTTACGTAGAAAAAATGAAATCAAGGAGGCAAAAAGAAAATTCGCAGTTCAAAATTTCAATCAATTAACAACTGTTGCACTATTTCGGTTATCGTTATACTCAAGTGATATTTGGTCCGAATGCCTCGACTATCTCGTATAAGCCGCAAGGAGATAATTAAACTCCACATTGGTGGATTATCCGACCGAGAAATTGGCAGACGACTGAAATGTGATGAGAAAACTGTACGAATGACAGTGGAAAAACACACCAGAAAACTGGCAGTGTCCGAGAAAGCCCACAATCTGGTCGTCCTGTGTAAAATTCCTTAAAGAGAAGACCGTGCCATCCAGATCCGCAGCCTGAGAAACAGATTTGAAACTGCTACTCAGATCCAAAAACGGTCTGACCTCGTTGAAAAGTGTTCTTTTTCAACAATTGAGAATAGTTGAAGGAATTTAAGTTGCGAGGTTTTATCGCAATATGTAAACCAATGATTTTTGCGAAGAGAAAGCGCCGCATGGCCTTCGTCAGATGTGAGGAGGATCATGACGTCTCATACTGGCGAAGGGGGCTTTTTAGCGATGAAAGCCAGTCCAGTAGGCTGGGCAGTGATGGCCGCCAAAAGCAAGACATATTGGCTGGTTAACTTTCAAATTATGAACTGCGGCGTTTCCTTTGCCTTCTTCATTTTGTGTTTTCAGTATAAATTGACATTTTCATCTTCATAGTTTAATTCAAAATCGAAAATAAGCATACAACTTTAAAGAGGAATTGACTTTGAATAAAATGGTGTAAAGGTTGTTGTGATGAGTTACCCTAAAAAATGAGTAATTTGCAAGTTTTTGAAGATATTGCTAGTACCGACTTTCTTTCTGAAGACCACTGTATCATATGTATTCAAAGATCGCTTATTTAATTTCGAATAAAAACCAGCGATTTACGCATATTTTAGGCATCATCTACCTCTTATGGGATATTTTATTAAATTTTACTTGAATAAATTGTTGAATTACTAACAGCTTGTTTCTACACTCATCACACTCATCACCTTCGAAGAACACACCAATCAGTTTCTGGACGCTATTAAAATTCGAAGTCTCATAAATATTTTCCGACCAATATTTCGACCACGATTAACTCATCATCTCTTTTTCCGTCACGCGGTCTTTGAGCATGCGATAACAACATCAATTTGCAAAAATTAACCTCCATTTCTTGTCACTTTTATCACCCTAGTTACCTCTTTCAATTGCTCTTTGTCCAAATAATGCACCTAGCTGTCCGTGTCAGCAATTTAGGACCTGTTCGTTACGAAATATTAAAACCCTATAGAGATGAAATGCATTTCTTTTACAGTCAATCTTTGACTTACGATATTGCTTCAACATTCGAATTTTTTAATAATTTGATTTCGTAATATAGCTATTTTGTAATTAAACAGGTTTTCTTTCTCCGCTTTCTTTGATGTTCCCGCAAAATAAACTGTTTTTCTTCTTTGCTTACTTTAATGTTCCTGCAAATAAACTGTTTTTCTTTCTTTATTTTCTTTAATGCTCCCTCACAAAAAAATTTTCCTTTATTATTTTTTTCCAATGCTTCCGCAAATAAACTGCGTTTCTTCCTTTGCTTTCTTTAATGCTCCCGAAAATAAACTGTTTTTCTTTCTTTGCTTTGTTTAATGTCTCTGATGTTTGATGTCTCTTTCAGTTCTGGGGAGCGACAGCACCGGAGTGGTGGTGTGGAACATCCTCTCCACGGACTACGCGTCTCACGCCGTCTTGGCGGCCTGCCAAGAGGGGGAGGAATCCAGCAAACGTGAGAGTCGCTGCTCAGTCGAACAACTTAAACTATTGATCTATTAAATAGGGTGTCTAAAAAAAATTTGTCCACTGATTTTAAATATTAATATTCTGAAGTATCTATGTTACCGCTCAATTGTTAAACTTTGATCGGATATAATTTAAAGAGACATTTCGGAACTAAACTACTGAACAGAATCATAGCTCCTTACAAGTATCTATATTTAAAATCAGTTGATAGATTTTTCGTGGACGCCCTGTATAATAAAACAGAGTTGTTGCTTGCTTGTTTGGTCCGTTTGTGTGTCACGCTCTTAATGATGGTTAATAAGCGTATCTGTGATACGAGTTTCACAAGTGCACAAGTACAAGAATATCTTAATCGCGGGTATTATTAGGATGGATCTATTTAATTGTCACCCCCATCTGGAAGATTTGTTTAAGGAAACTATTGAATCCAATCATTTATAAAAGGCCTTAAACACTAGTTTACCATAAGAGATACAGCACGGAGATTGTTTCATTAGTCTATTACAATGGACACATTTGAACGCAGCAACTTGTGAGCCCGAATAATTTCAGTAACTTCTAGAGCATCCTATCACCAGAGCTATTATAAGGTGCGCAATCTTGTTCAATTTAGTATACTTAACCTAGTCCACATAGACTAATCAACGAATGAGTTTACACAGAATTCGATGTAGAAGATTGAAAACGTTTGTGATGACCAACAGTGTTTGTTATTATGCAAGTAGTGCGAAGCCTTGAGCACTTCTGGAAAATGAAGGGAATTTCACCTTGAACACGTTTGAACCTCTTATTTATAATATTAAATGTCGCGCATGGTCGTGAAGCTATTGCATATTAATGCATTGACGAATTTTGGCGACGATACGCATAAACAAAACTCATGATACTTTCTCTGAGGGAGAGAAATTTATGGTGTTTTGATAGGGGAGGTTAGATTAACTAAAATTCGTGTTACTCTCGCCCCACTATATAAGGGTTCACACCAACGCGTTAAAATTGGATGGATATGTTGAATTTATCATCCGACTTTCACCTCATTTCTCTGTGATTTTTGCGAATGAGATAAAATTTGATAAATTCGTTCACTTTCTAATCACAGAGAATGTCTAATTTACTTTTCCACAAAAAAACTCACGCGTAAAAAAATAACACTGACGTCTTTAAACTTCATCCCTCAAGCTCTCATCATTTGGGAATCATTTTACATTAAAAATAGCAACTCAACTGCAAATGGAATTTCCCTAGCCAGCTTGCGCAACACAAATATTTTTGTCACTGTTAGGGGCTTTGTTTTGCAGATGGCATCACTTTGTTTGGGTGCCATTCAAAATTGTCATGTATGTGTAATTCTCACGAGCATTTTAATTCTGAAGAATCGTTCGAGTTTGAAAGACGGTACAAATTGATGAGGGCTCACTTGATGAGCGTTCATCGCTTAACTCGCACTCGTCCATCGCTTACACGCACTCGTCCATCGCTTACACGCACTCGTCCATCACTTACACGCACTCGTCCATCACTTAACACGCACTCGTCCATCACTTACACGCACTCGTCCATCACTTAACACGCACTCGTCCATCACTTACACGCACTC
>JACJUY010003330.1:0-28210 GCA_014220935.1 Platorchestia sp. MABIK | reverse complement strand
ACACGCACTCGTCCATCACTCAACACGCACTCGTCCATCACTTAACACGCACTCGTCCATCACTTAACACGCACTCGTCCATCACTTACCACGCACTCGTCCATCACTTAACACGCACTCGTCCATCATTCGACCAGGTGCGATTTTTTTTAAATCTCGCTTTCCTGGCTTCCAGAGTACCTGTACGTGCTGTCCCGCACCACCACCCCCTCATCCTACCACTTGGCTCGGATGGACGCCAGCTTCCGTGCAATTGACGAAGAGAGCGGAGGCATCCTGGAGACCCAGGAGATCGGCCGATGCGGGAAGTTGCGGACACAACTGTCAGCTGTGCCGTCCATCAGAGACTTGGCCTACGATAACCCAGAAGCTACCACTCAAATCGTTACGACTGAGGCCTTCGACAAACACAGTGGGAGCCCCTCTGTCATCCATATCAACATTGCGGACTCCTCCATATCCGTGAATGCTGATCCAACGACACCGTTCAAACCAAGCGACACACAAGGGACTACAGGGACTACACCTGACATCTTTTCATCCTTCTTTGAGAATCCTCGTAAGTGCCGCGTGTGCGGTAGAGGTCATGTGAGTAGTTGAATATCATGTGGACGTGTGACATTGAAGAAATTTTATCCCTGATGTTGTTGTAGGCTAAGATTGTTCTTACTTGCAGAGGAGATGATACTTCTAGAAATTGCTAGAGAGTTAGAATTAGTTACATGGTGTACTTAAAATAAGTACGTAAGTACGCGAATGCCTGGAGAATGCAAGCTCGTGAAAATAACTATGCTGGGAAAGGTGAAGTGATTAACCATGTTGTGGATAACAAAAGGCTTCTTACTGTACGCAGCAACATTTTAGTTCAGTGGCAAGCCTCGGTTGAGATAATCCTTCCTAAATATTACATCCCTTTCAAGATTCGAATGCCGAAGCAGTATATGCCCTAAATATTACCTCACACGAGCTTAACCCTGTAACGTCTCCATTTTTATACTCATTACGGTTATCACAACCACCGTCACTAAACAGGCGCCGGCATCAGGTAATCACTGATAGGATGAGGAAGGAACTGCCACTAGGCAGTGAACTCCAAAGAACACATTAGGGAACTAATTTAACGAGAAATAAAATATGTTGAGGCTATTTTCGAAAGAGGACCGTAGAGTCCACTTGGGCGTTAAAGGGTGAAATATTACCTCACAATTATATGATTATAAGACGTAAGTAGTGGGGCAGTTGTGCATACGACTGAGGTGTTTGATTGATTTTAAGTTAGTATCAGCCTCCCTGGGGAACAAATGTATTCAAAAAGAGGAACGATGAGTGCACCATTCAGCAAGGAAAGAAATTGGAAAATGCTCGCAGGGAGTTATGAAAAGTCGACTAGAGTCACGGAAGCCCATGATTGCACCTGGAAAAACACAACGCTTTCATGAAGGCTGGATCTTACAAAAAGTTGAGAGTTGTCATTTTTAATGTAATATGAAGATGTAGAGAAACTATTTCTTTTCTAAAGATGTACGCCAAGTGTTTTCAAGATCAAATAAAAAACGTACTTTTACACACTGAGTTGAAGTATCTCCTAAAAACGTACGCCAAGTCCTTTCAAGCTCAATAATATTTTACACTTTAAATTTTACACGCTGAGTTGACGCAGCTGTGACTACTGACTTCGTTTACAGCTGAGACCGCCACTACTGACGAGGGCGTGGCGACGACGCCCTCTGTGAGCATGTACGAGGAAATCCCTCTGTCAGGAGCCGCTGCCGCTGAGGAGAGACAGATGGACTACAGAGTCGTCGCTTTCATCAACAGGCTCAAGAAAATGCCGAGTTTCATCGAGTGGAGCGAGATCTCGGACACCCCGATGTTTAGGAGGGGATTGGATATCCGTTCGCCTGTAGATCGTTTCATAAACTCCTTGAAGAATAAGCCAAATTTCGTGGACTTTGCGCATCATGAAGCCGGATTACCGTACAGAAAAGGGATTAGGATTTTCCGGACCATGAATCACAAGTAAATAGCTTTGGTGCTTTTGATAGGTTATGAACTAATATTTATTTTTATTTATTTTCACACCTGTAGGACTTCAATAAAATAACATGAACGAGGTACAGTTATTGGAAGCTATCTGACACTATTTGTATTTAAATCACATGCTATTCTAAGTGGGATAGATGCATGAAATGTTGAAATTGTTTTACGGAGAGATTGTCTCTCCTATACACAAGCACATCTGTTATTTGCTTCAGCGATGGTGAAAGTTTGAAAATCTTTCTAGAATACTCAACCCTTTGAGTCTTAAGACTTTGATAGCGTATGGAAAAGAATTCTAGTTATAAAATTATCCACTCCGTGAAAAACAATATATTTTACCTTTCCAAGCACAATGCGTTTTTTATGAAACCTTATCCATTTTCTGTTGGAAAACTTGATGCTTTCTTGAAAGGTTTTATAAAAATAGTATCGGATAGTCAGAAAAAAGGGGTCAAATTGCGTTTTGTGAGTATGATTCTAACCTTGACTGATTTGTAAGAATAAAATGAGAGGGCATCTGTACTTCGGTTGTCTGAAAACAAAACAAAAATGCTCATCATTATTACGTGGCATAAAATTGGTGGGAGCTATTGGCAAATTGCAGTTAGGTGTTGCTGTAGTAGAAGTTACAACTACTGATCATTCTAAATTTCTTGCTTGTTTAAGGGTCGTACTCTAATTGTTGGATCGAATTAAAATTCCAATTGTTGCTCTGAAGTGCAAGTATCATACATACGAACCTGGCGCAGGAAGTACTGCCAATACCGAAGGGGTTAAGATAATAGTTCAGTTATGCTCCTGTATGGTAATTCTACATTTCCGGCACTGCTCGAACCGAAGTAAGCGTGAATTTTTTCGTAGTGCGCATGAATGCATCGTTATCTCGGAATATGGGTAGATTTTCCCGGCCACATGCTGGTTGATGGACGCAAAGTAAGAGATATTGGATTCATCACTGAGATTATCAAAGTACTTATGCGCAGTAATATGGACCTCAGGTAATGACACGAGATAGTTGTCCATGTCATCACGAAACCCATGTGATTGACTAATGGAAGTGTAAGCCCGTTTCCGAAATTCCTGGTTTCCTCCTCGCAAAAGTTCAGCTCTTTATGAGGAACAAACCACGTGCCATCCTTCTACCTCTCTATTGTTTGTTGTAATAAAATCGTTTCATTTTTTCACTGGTCTCAGAGGTAAGAAGTTTCGAAATCACTCCTTGTTTATTTATATCACTCTTATGGAGCTCCATTCTCAGCGTGAAAAAAAATTGTTGACGCGAGTAGCGAGTTCTCAACTCGTCCATTTCTTCTGCTATTTTATGACGTTGAAAACTGTTCATCAGCCCTGCCAATTAACTTTGATTTGTGCGTACAAGTTTTTTTGCGGTAGCCGTGTTCTACTCCGTTTTTTAGTAACCTTTGCTGCCATAAATTCTATCTCGGGATACATCAAGTAGTACCGTAGCGTTCGTCAAGGATTCTTCTATATCCTCATCGAACTCTGGATATTTGTTCTCGATGAAACTCTGATAAGGTAACACGTTATTGTTTAATAACTGTGTACATCAGTGAAGAGATAATTGACACAGTGAAACAAAGATTACAGAATAATTTTTCATTGATCAACCTGTCAGTACATCTGAATATATTACATATATTCGTGAGTTATGCCTAACCAAGAATGCGAAGATGAAAAGTCGACAATTTTTCAAAGTTGTGCCCTCTATTTTTACCACTGCTCACTACTATATGATGAGTAAGTGACCTATAATGCAACTGCAATCGATATTTGAATGCTTGAACACTAACTCAGTCGTCAGGAAAACAAGACAATCGCTTGGGAAACATTCTAGAAACTCGCTCAGAATTGCTGCGGGCTCAGTAGAGTTTGTACGCGGGCTTCAACGACCCTGATGAGTAAAATAAGTATTTTATCATTGTATTTTATCCGCAAATGTATTTTATCCTGCGCAAGTTTCACCGTTCCAACCCAAAATTCCAATTAATAGCTCACGTTCCGCCTGATGTGAATTGCGCCGTTAAACTGTAGAAAGGCTAGGCTGGATTTATCGTCGCAGTTGCCCGTGCATTTATTGGATAATAATTGACTTCATGAGACGTAAATTTGCAAAAAATGTTCGTGACGCACTTGCAGTTTTTCCCTGCTTAGAGCTTTGCCTGATTTAAATGTTCTAGTTACTTGTATCATGCGTTCGTGATACCTTAGTTAAAACTCTAAAGAAAGAATACTACTATTATAATTATGGTTATTAACACTCCTTTTGGGAAAATGTGAGGCTCCGAGTTAAGAGTTAGGCATGCTTTCATATTGTCGAATCGAAATAGGTTTTTGTTTTGTTACGGACCGTATTTTTCGGTTCACTGCGTTCAGCACCTCTAACTCTCTTTTTCAACTTTTGTCTTGTTTCATAATCTTTCTCCTCAACTCACTGTTTCTATGCGCACGGGGTCTTGCGTGGGATCGCACCTTGTGCATAGATTCCGAGTTCTCTCAACTCCATTCTATATGGTGCCTTCATCGTCCTATCTTTGAGCACGTGAGTTCATTAGGGAGACTGAAACTAACTTAAAATAAATTAATTACCTTCGTTCATGTGCACAGCTGTCTCCACGACTTGGGTTGTATGATCTAATGTTTTATAAAACCTGTTGCGTGAAGAGTCTACATACTGCTTTCGAATGTGCTTGCTAAAAATGCTGAATCTTTTATAGTTTGTCAACTACATTTTAGACGATCCCATAGATGAAAAGTACCGAAATTTTCTACTGGAACAGATTGGAGGAAATTATTTTTTCTTTTAATGTATCAGTCCAAGAATTGTTAAAATTTATACCTCCGTATAAAAAAGCAGTGGCACACTGAAAAGTTAGGATCTTTTCCATATAAGCCCCTCCATTTATGCAACACATAAGTTCACCCACTTATAACTTTCGAAATAATGCACCTATCAACTTCAAATTAGTCTCAGACGAAAGAATGTTTTAACCTTTCGTTTGAGAGTAATTTGAAGTCGATAGGTGCATGATTTCGAAAGTTACAAATGGGTGAACTTATGAGTTGCATTAGTGGCGGGGCTTATCTGGAAAAGATTCAAAGGATAATTCATTAAGAACCATCCGGCTGTTAAAAGAAAGAATCATGCGATCAATATGTGGCTTATAAGCCAAGGCCCGTCCATCTCTATTTACAGCTAATAGCCATACGGTTAGCCTCCAAAAGTTACATAATATCAAAGCTTAAAACAACACGGTTATTTACGACAAGATTAGCGCCGCTGGCACAATTCCACAATCATCACAGGAAAAGTAATATAAAACACAAAGTTCAATACCTCAACACTCAAAATTAAATCTTTGGGAGCCACCTAACAGAACAGTCACTCACTAACAGTTAAACTAGGGAATATCTTCCAAATACGTATTTTTTGGTTTCCATAATTTTCTTGTTTCCAATCTAGAAAATAATCAGAAGATTGATGTCATTGCTCTGGGGTCTCATCTTCACATCTAAAAAAAATAGGAAACGGAGGAACTTCAACGTTAACGTCCTCTTCGTTTAAGTTTTGTTTAGGGATGAATTAAGATGAGCAATAATACTTCGGATGAGCAATTTCTCACGGTTTTAATGTGCAATCTGAGCTAAAACTAAACAAAGTAGTCTTCTCTTCCACTGGAATCAATGAGGATGGGTGATCCTTGATTGCATAGGAGCCTGTCTACAGCGGTAGCCATTCCCTTCATGATATTAAATATGGCTTGGAATACAATTGAAAACTTTCATTTTAAATGAACTGTCTCTCAGGGGAATATAACTAGGGCATCTATGGGAATCAGCACTCCCAGAGGGAAAATGAGTGAGGGCCTTATCATAAAGTTAGGTCGGCCTGCTGTTTTATTGAAATAAAATGTTTTTTGTTTTGTTATGAACCATCTTTTTTCGGTTCACTTCTGTCCTATTTTTCAGCGCCGACTACTTTCCTCTTCAACTTTCATCTTGTTTCATGAACTTCTTTCTCAACTTACTGTTTCTATGCCCCTTCTGCGTATATTCCGAGTTCCATTATCTCACTAAATGGTGCCTTCCTCATTTCTCTCTTCGAAACACCCTGGTTTAGGGATTGGGAAGGCTTAAACTGACATCTAATCTAATCTGTAACTTACAAGTACATTATAGCTTCTCTTCAGCTACATTTAGCAATAACGTCATTGTGGTGCTACTGCAGCATGAGGTCTACCGCCATATATCGCCTACCCGGGTGCAGCTTGAGATGTCCAAATTGTTTATCGCTAAATTAAATGAATAGAAATAAGGAACATCCATTATAGTAACCTAACCTCACGCTATAGTACTAGCTAGAGGTAGATGTCATGTTATAGTGTGGTAAACCTCACGCTATAGCAGCACCGTCATTGTACGTCTTGTTTATATTCGATATCAATTTCAAAAATTTAACTGTTTTCCTGGACTTCGAGTGGTTTCTAGCAACTGACGGTGGTGGCATAGTAGCTTCGGAGTGGCCAGTTAGAGGACGTGTTGCAGAGCAAGTCATCTAGCAGGTATTTTGATAATGATCTGGTAGTGTAGAACTGGTTTATGCAAAACCTCGATTTCTCTTTACGTCTACTCTATGATCTCCGTGATGTAATGTATGCTGTAAGATCGTATTCTAGGACTTGCTTTCATCCATGTACCACAAGTCTTCGGTTGGTATAGATTACTATTTAGAAAACTTTTACTTTGAAACCATACTCTGCAACTACAACGCCTTTATAAGCCACAGTATAGATCACTCCTAAATATGTTACAAAACACCTCGTACTCGTTTACTTTGCAACTACGTCTCAGACTTGACCTTTTTTGTCGTTTAGTGAACCACTTGGGCCTCTACTGCAAAATTTAACTGCAGCGTTCATTCAGCGAACTTCGCTTCTAGAGCAGAGTATCTCAAAATAACATCGCAGGCATGCGGCCCGATTTTCGATAGTTTTTACCCTAGCCGGAATCAAGTTTTTACGCTGATTTTGATTAAATGACGTCGTACACTTACCAGATGGGCAGCGGCGCGTGTTTGAGCCCAAACACCCGATATTTTTAGTTCATACTTGGCCAGCAGGGGCAGGTTTTACGTCATGATCACATAACGTAACATACTGTTTACAAAAAACATCCTTCGTAAATGAATATTTGTACTATGTTGTATTCACACGACAGCATGTACGAATTCAAGATTTTACTTATTTTATCCCTGAAGCTGGATGTTGAATTTTACCCTATGTTATTTGAGAAATCCGAGAGTGGACGGTGGCAAACGAGTGAGCAATACAACGAGCAATCCTACAAGCGAGCCGAAGAAATAATCATAAAATCTTATTAGGAAACTAGACCACCCTCAGCAGTCTGTTAGGTCAGTCTGCTAAGTAACCAATTTTTGGAAAATATTCTGAGTAGAATGGGTATTTGTATGATATCGTATCCAGAAAACCAGCTTTTGGAATTTCAATTTTGACCAATATGTTGTTATTGAGAACCTAGCGTGTTTGACGGCTGACAACCTAGCAAGCAAGTAGACAAAAAAAGATTTTTGGATTTTAAGAGTACGCAAGAAAATAGACTACAGACGTAACGCAGCATATCGAGCGTTCAAAATAAGGGTAAGGCTAACAAACAACTCTAAGTTCTTGTAAAATCACCAAGTTCATTTATGACTATAGTTAAATCCATTCGTTATCACAAAATCACTTTATAACAGGTCCAGCGACCCGATAGGCTCATCTCAAGTGCACATGCGCGAGTGTATCTCACTGCAGGCATTGCCGGCTCTGTTGAGTACGGATGTCATCCATTTTGGATAAATGTTTATTATTTTCATAAACCGTGACCGATATTCTTGAATGGGTAAATGTGCAGATAAGGTGGTCATATTTCTCCCATATGTTGCACTTGATTTGCAGATATCTTAATTTATTATTTTCCAGAGAGCTCAAGTTATTCATCTTCTGCATTCCCAAAAACAATGTCCTGTGCTTTAGTGTTTACGCTAGCCTTGCAATAAGAACGTAACGTTTTAAAGAAGAAGGATTCTACTCCTGGCATTCAACTATTGTATCCTAGAACAGAAGGAATAGTATTTATACTTTCTACTTCCGGTGAGTAAAAATTTATTTTAAGGTTATGAATTTTTTGTTTTATGTTTTAGGAGTTTATTTTATACAATATCGGAATTGAGCTTAATAATTCTTGGGAAAACACTCGAAAATTTAAAAAACAAGCAGCTCCTTTTTCTGTGGGAAAATTAAACATGCAGATATCTAGTTGATCTCCGTATTTTTATTTATACATTTTACAAAGAGTGAATTACTCTGCTGGTGTTCGAGACCCATCAAAATTATTTTTGCATCCCGTACCACACTATTTCTCACAAAAAACATTCGGAGTGAACACGCAATTACACGGGATACTTAGCTGTATCTTTTTAACACGTTCCCCGCGTCCTGGGCCACATGTGTACCAGCTGGTAAATTGCCCATTTAGGTACCAGTATAAATGAATGACATTTTTATCTGTTTCCCGACCTTTTCATAAAATAACTTTGACCATACGAGGTTATATATTATCGTGGAATTGTATTTTTCATACTTATTAGAAAGAATAAAAATGTCATCTTTAATGAAGTCGATTTCCCTATTCTGCAACCTAACCAAACCAGCTGTTAAAAGCCGCGGAAACGCAGTGAACGTGTGAAACACTTGAAACCTGACGCATGTATTTCCAAACGATTTACGTCGTCGTAGCGGTATAAGCGACAGCGTAAGTTCTTCTCAGTCGATTGTGAAGAACTTACGCTGTGAGGTATACTTCTACACAGCTATGTAAATTGTTTACAAATAGAGCTCACGGTGTGGGAAGGCAGTGAAAATTTTGAAAAACATTCGTTTGAACCAAATCAGAAGTTGCTAAAGTTACTAGTCAATGACAGCTTATCGAGAATAAAATAAAACGAGAGTCCGACGAAAACAGCTGATAATTCTGTTCAACATTACTCTGAAGCCCAAACCATTGAGAAGGGGCATGTTAGCACTGGCCTGCTGGTGGGTATATTTAAGAATAAAAAATAAAAAAATTCATTTGAAGCTAGAAGTAGTAAACAGTTGAGAAATGGATGTCTTGGCCCTCTCTGCTGCTATGTTTAAGTCTGTAGTAAATGAGAAGAGAACAGGTTAGTTTTGAAAATCTTGCCTGTATGTTGTGCAACCCAAGTGGGCAGGGTTCATGTCGGCGTGCCGGAAGATATTTTATTTTAATTAGAATTAATGGAATGAGTTTAACCAATTTATTTAGGAGACAAAAAATACTCAACGTGAAGAGGTGATGTAAGAAATATTAATGAAATTTATCAGCAATTGCGCAAATTGCAACAACGCCATCAACATTGTAACATACGGATGTGTTTTGAAATTGAAAACAAAATTCACTGGCTTGGAGAGATGAAAAAAAATTCAGTCACCTCTGAATATCATTGACGTCGATTAATAGTCCAAGCGTCGTTCATGGATCATTTACCGAGGCGAAAATAGCAAGACCATGATTGGTGGCGTCAGTGGAGTTTTTTCGAATTTTGGAAAGCAACTTTCTCTGAGACCAGAGTGCCTAGAGTACCGTCGACATAAACGTTAAGCTTGCGTGTTTGTTTTCAAAGCTGGAGATAAAAAGAGTAAAATTTTTCAGAGCACGGGCGTTCAGCTTTCGATATTCGCCGCCCAATTCGACGTTGATATTTGGACAAACCAATAATTTAATAAAGTGTGAGGAATAATTCAATGACGAGTTAGAAACTTTTCAGAGACCATCCCTACGTAATAGTCAGTTTGACAATGAGAAATATCATCATCAGTTTTTATTTATACCTGATTTAACTGTGAAATTTGTAATTTAGGTGAAAATAAAGATTTTGACTACAAATTCATATTCAAATATGTGGTTTTCAACAAAAAAACTTTCAACAATGGGAAGTATAACTGCCGTAGCAATTATGAATAGAAATTTTATTTAGAGTTTATTCGATACACGTTTTCGTTTTGTTAATTTATTTAATAAACGTTTCGTACAGAGTATGTAATATAAAGAGCTGAAAAATAAAACGAACAGTGGTTAAATTTACAAAGCAAACAAATTCAAATCTTACGTATGGCACAAACAAGGTCCTAATCAACAAAACATGAGAACTATGCAGAACATAACGAATATTGAACCCGTCTCCACACCGTCCACAACCAGAATGAACTCAGCCAGACGCAGAGTGCCAACCGAAGCCACACCCAACGATAGAAGTTACGGAAAAAAACTAAAGCGCACGGCACTTACAGGAAGCGTGTAACAAGGTCAACTGAGAGTTGATATTCTCAGGTCTGAGGGAAGCCAAGCTTCAAGGGGCAGCAAACTGAGAGCAAGAGTGCAGGAATTCGACATTCGTGGTTCGCAGAAATAAATGCAGTCGCACAAGTTCCAACTGCCAGGATCCACGCGACACAAAAGAAGTCGATCCGAAATGTGGCTCCGTTCTTCATCATTCCGAAACTGCCGAAAAGAGGTGCACCGAATTACCCTTATTTGAAGAGGTGCTAAATTGATAATGGGCTCAAAATTTTATAATTGGTTAGAATTTTATGACCACGATTTTATTCCCACTATTGAACGTAAGGTTATCGGCTAGCGACTCTCTTAACTAGGCTGCTTGAGACAACATAGTGAATGAATTAAGCCACTTTAGCCCTACCAGACCTCAGGCCCAAGCTGTTGAGCGTTGAACCACAGAAAGTCAATTCAAACACAAGGCGGCAGACATTTGCAATGGCTAACCATGAAGTTTGACCTCGATTGGTAAGTTATTTGTAGTTTGTGTCGCATTTTTCACAGAGTATCGAAAATTAGGTACACCTGTACAGGGGCAGATCCGAAAATAACTGAAAAATCGATACAGGAATTGGGTAAGACTAAAAATTTGAAAAATTTGAGCCTCGTCAACTATGTAAGGATAGTCAGAGTGAGAATCACTATATAGAACAGAAAGTATAGCGGGAAGTTGTTCCGAGAAGGGAAAATTTCAAAAGTTACCTAGCAGATCTCGTTCACAAAAAAACGAGTTAAACAGAATCTAGGGAAAACAATAATTCCCTTCAACGTGGCTCCGCTCTGCCACTATGCCTGAGCCCGTACCACGGTAAACAGTGGCCCATACTGAGCTGCAAGTCACCCATTCTAATTCGAACTTTTTCGCCGTTGCATCCATATTTTTGGACGCCCTATGCAGATGCTGTGCTTGAGTGACTAAAACTCACAGATGCCCCGGCGAAAAGTCAGACTGAAAACAGTGCGATGTCGTTCAGCGTATAGGGCCATATGTGTCCAACTAGGTACATAAATTCTTCATTCGCGTATCGGTATAAATGAATGGCATTTCTTCTGTTTCACAACCTCTTTAAGAAATAACTGTTATTATACGGGGCGAAATGTTATCTTACAATGGTTTTCCATATTGCTTAGGATGGGTAAAAATGTATTCGAGCATTTAAGTCGATTTCCCAATTCTGCTACTTACAACCTCACCAAACCAACCGTTAACAACCGCGGAAAGAACGTGTTGAAGCCTCTCTGCCTCAGGAGACCCTGCCTGCCGTGCTGTCGCGTGCAGATCTGAATTGAATGCTCAAGTGCCTGCCTAAGAAAATGGTACCTGACATCAACTCAAAAACTTGTAAATTTATGCTTAATTTCTGACAGACGATGCTGGAACTGAAATAATCGAGACTGGTTCCATGTGCAACGCAAAGCGTTTCTCTCTGGCTCCCACTCAGATATTTCAGAATTGTGTCTAAGAATTTTAAGTTTCGATTCGTTTCTTAGTGCCTTGAGGTTCGATTGAGAAAATAAGGATAGTTAGACCGGAACCCAGGTGTCGGAAATGGGTACCCGCTTGACCGGGCGTAACCGTCATTGCGTCCTGGAGTTAGTTATTAGCATTTAAAAAACAACGTAGAAGATGAAATGTATTAGGCTTGATTGGAATAAAACACCCCTTTTTTGCCCTCTAACAGCACTTTGTATTTTATAATTTATACTAATAGTTAATTACCCAAATAAACGTCAAAATAAATCATTTAGCTAACTTAACCTAACCAACTGTACTGACAACCTAATATGAAAATAAAAACTATAGGGAAATTTCATTACAAAGTACTGTAAACCAGTATTGAATCAGGATCTACTTGTTCAATGGTTTTGATTTACAAGTAGTGTTACTAATTATTATTTGGAAGCGGATCTACAAAAAAGTAGAAGTTCAGGTTGAAGTTCTTCAAACTTTCTTCAAGACGTTGAAGAATTTGGGAATTCAGACATTGGAAATTTGGCCAATGGGACTTAAGTTTGCACCGGACAAGCGAGCAGAAAATTTCCATGTAAACCAATTACGGCTGGAGTCCAGTTTACTGTAATGCGTTTTTTCGGCTCACTCCGTAACAAGACCGGACAGCTGCTGCAAATTGAGCACAATTCAAGAGCGCTCAAATCCGGCATTGTAAGCAAAAACGTGACCACCAACTAACAAAAAGAGATGAATCAGCAGATATAGAGAGAGTGCCCTATTTAGAACGTTTCAATACTAAGAGGCTCATCGCACTCATGCATGTCTGTAACTATATATATGCAATAGTTATAACATATGACGTAAGAAATATAAATCATATTGATCTACAATTAAGTTAATTACAGCTACGTCATTATTATTGTAGCACACATATCTGTTGTAATGCAAAACAAAATTCATATTCCCCTCACGGGCACAAGTACATGTGCGAAGAACTTAGAAAAATGTTTTGTAGTCAACTCTATAGCAACTGTTACGACTTTTTTCCCGTATTTTTTAAATGTGTGAAAAACTGTGGTACCATTCGTAGATGATCATTAATCAGCCAGATAAGACAATTCACGAGCCGGCTAACGGACCTTCAACATAAACGGTGCGACACGAAAAGAAAGTCTCAGATGCAACAGGAACCAGACTATGAAACGTGCCGATTCATGTACGGAAACATCTTGGCCGTGCAGAAACCTGTATTAATGTAATTTTTAACGCTTTGACTGCGACGGGAGCCACCGGTGGTACACGGAGAGAATTTTCTTAGCGCTTCTGACCGACCAGTAGTCAGAAGCTTAATTTTCATATATACGTAATCAAAGCTAAATGAAGTCACGATTCAGTGCTTCAGTTCATGTGTGCTATTTTCAACATTGCTCACTACAATTGACATAAAATTTAAGTTGAATATTGTACTTCAGCGTTACCTGCCGCAGTCAAAGTGTTAAGACAGACCTTAATATTGAAAATTAACTATCTCTCATGTGGAAAATACTCGTCTTGTGAAACTTTCGTTGAACATCTCGAGATGTCATTGTACATCTCATGAAACATTCAACGTACAATAGTATTAAAGAAATCAATCTGAGTCCTCAAGTGGAACAGGAGTTCATTGTCACCTCTTCGCTACTGACAGGAGGCTGTGAACAGTTTTTGTTTTACGCACATATGCTAAAATTCAGACGTCACGCTGCTCAAGGAAACGGAAAACGGCACACATCATATAACAGTCGAGAGCCTCGCAACATTTCTCAAGAATTCTTGAAAATGTTTGTTATCGAGTTTTTTTGCTTGCTCAGTAGATACCAAAATATTTTGTCTTCCGAAACCGCAACTCAAAATTTTCAGGAATTGAAAAAGTTCAGTATGAGATGATTGATTAGGAAAATCCCAGAGCAGTTTATCTTATTAGTTTAAACTTTATAATTTGAAGTGTTAGGCGAACAACGAAATTTTCTCCACAACGCGCGTACGGCGAATAAAATGTCTTCTTCTTGGCCTTTGTTCACTCTTTGCTATTTTTTGTTCTAATGATGTGCTCTATTAATTTGCACTCAAATTTGGGGGATTTCCCTGTTGAATTTCCATCTATTAAATTACAAATTTCATTTAGGATAAGCTAAAGCTCAAAACAATCGCAGCAAACCTATCAAGGACTCACTTCACTGTAAATAAATACATGAATTTACTTCGGAAACGCTTTCTCCCCGTAGTAAGTCAATCCATCAAAATATGAAATGCTCATGACGGAAAAAAGTCCTTTTCTTATCACTGCAAGCTCCAGTGGGGCACGAGTTTTTTGCTGATTCGAGTCGTCAGTTTTTTCTATGCCGCCCTCAATACTGCGGATTGGAGAGCTGCTGCCCAGCTGCCCCGTAGTGAGCCTCTTGTGTCCGAGAAGTTCGGCCGAGTTTTGCTTCTGCCGGCCGGTACTGTGCCTTGTTCTGTGTGCTCGCAGCTACGTGCTACGGTTTGGTGCTGGTCCTCAAGATCAGGCAATTTTCAAAGCTTCGACCTATATTCTGAATGATTGAGAACTGAGCTCAGCATTAAATAGTTGATTTAAAACTCCTACAGTGAACGGTGCGGTGCATTTGGCGTACGCAAACTTTGTTAGTTGAAATTGGTCACGTTAGCGTGGGCAGATTTCTGAATTTTACAAATTCAGCAATTATTGTGTATCTCAAGTGCCTCGGGGTATCAAGATTAGAAGATAAGAAGAATTAGGTAACGGTTTTTGACGATTATATTGTTGTGCTCTTGCTTATATGTACGCTACTGAATTCAAATGATTTTTCTTTTAGGTTTTGTGAACAAGTCTGCTAAGCCATATTGAGCAATGGTCTGGCTAAAGGAAAATATCGCTGATTTTGGGATAATATATTCGGGACTTGCGTCCCACGTTTGGAGAGGCATATTACTGGTTTAGTTGTTCATTTACACTGAATGGCGTTTTTCTTCCGTTAAAAGTGAGATCTAAAATCATGCGAATTGCAGCAGTGCTTGGTTTTGGTCGTACACGTCAACTTAGGTGAAAATTGAATTTTAAAAATCACCAAGTTTAATTTCAGTCAAGACGCAATGTAAAAATCACGGAATTAATAATTAATACGAATCACTGTGATGCAGTATGTAATCGGCATACCATTTTTTATCCGCGAGACCAAGCCTCGTGATGTGATCAAATAGGTCATAACATCTCGAGATTACGCCCAACATTCTCAAACGCACTTTCACAAGTGCGTGTGGTCATGTAATAAAGAGGTCGCGAGCCTGCATGATGATACTATTTGCATATGTCAGCGGGGCATGGTGATGCAGTTTAAGTCAATATTTTATGTAAATTGCGAGAGACTTCTATGTAATGCTTCTACAAAGTTTCCGGATCTGTAATGGAACTTTTGGGTGTGATGATTTGAAAATTGAGGTCTCTGACCTTATTTTCGCAGGTTGCCAAAGTGTTTCATTCGTTGAACGTTAAGAGGGATTTCTTCATAGGTCAGGGTGTAGATTTCATGGAATAGTGCCTTGCCCATGCTCTCTGACTACAGCACTCCTGCTCGAACGAACATCGCAATCTACTTTAACACTTTCACCACAACCGATTAAACTGAAGTTTAGTATACAGCTCATATTTAAAGTCAATTGCAGCATAAGCAATTTTATAAATAGCAGACAATAGCTGAATCATACCTTCACTTAGCTTTGATTAAATATTTATGAAAATTGAGTTTGTGACTACTGGTCGGTCAGCAATAGTACAAAAATTTCCTCCGTGGCCGCCGGTGGCGCACGTTGCGTGCAAAGTGTTGACACTGAAGATCAACCTCAGCGCTGTTGAGTGTGCGCACCTCAGGCATCTTGCTCTTATAATGGTGATGACCGGAGCTGAAAGATGACGCTGCTCATCTAAGAAGGAAAGCGAAATTATTTCCACCCCTCAGGGCATTAGACAAGTGAAAGGATGAGGAACTTTAAAAAATAAAGAGTTCATCAGTCTAGTGCACATGCACTCGGTTTTTTGCGTTCCGTATTATTACAACAATTATCTACTTTCCGCTGAGTGAGTTGAAACTTTACTGACGTTAAGTACAACAGTTCTCATGGCATCTGATCATGCCCACACATACACAGGAAAGCACTGCAGAGGACGTCAAAGGTGGTTGAAGACGAGCTGGATCGTGAATACAAGGCGCAGCGACACTGTGTCTCTATAGCGTTGTGACACTGATGTTAAGTTAATAAGTAAAGCTGACACTGCAGAGTTGTGTCTATGCAGCGCTGTTACACAGCAAAGCTGTGACAGTGTGGCACTGCAGCATCATGTCAATGTAACGCTGTAACACAGTAGCGCTGTGCCACTGCAACGCTGTAACACTGCAGTGTTGCAACATTGGTCCACAGCACGTGGCCCACAGTCGCACGCTAGGTCACCTCTGAGCATTGTGCCGACGAGGATTTAAATTTCTGAGTGGCTGGTTGGTCTACGCAGTTTCTAACTTAATCCTCCTGCAAAATCGTTTCAACAGTTTTGCCGTGAATTCGTGTGCAGGAATTATCGGGTGGAGTTCTGTGAAGTTTCATACGAGGGTTTCCACCAAGGTTTGAAGGAGAAAAACATCGCGTTGATTATTGGTACAATTTGAGAGCGAATAAACACGCGAATTTGTGACATAAGAAAATACTGGGAAATTGATCATTTCTGGTATTTTTAGAGACAATACTTCCGCACGTTCCGTTTTGTTGAAATGAGTCATTGACGTACAGTACAACTACACCATGCGCGTGTATCAACCTTAATGAGTGACATCACAGGGGTTTGAGGGAGACAACCTAGTCTGCCTAATATATTGTTCACATTTGTCAATCTTAGCTCTTACACAATAGGATTGAGCTGCAAGCTTGCAATGGGTGCTCCTATCTTCTTGATGTCGATATACTCAGGTTCATACGCGTACTTATGCAGTAAGTACAGCGCGGTACCGTTTTTTTTACTGAAGTGGGAGACTATAAAGTTGAGGTAGCTGAAAATCGCAACTAGAAGATTACATAGTTATCTTCCCGACAGCTCTTAGCTGGTACAGTACGTATTACTACAGCACAATATTTCTGATAGTTCTTTAAAGTACAATTTTCTTCACATAAACGTGAGGAAAAATACGTCACACAAGAAACTACGGGCTTAGTCTATTATTGTTCGAGCAAGACGCTTTTTTGATCATTTTATAAGCATGTCAGAAATTGATCTTGGACAAGGCATTAGTCGCAGTTCAAGCTACGTTAAGTTAACCGATTATTAAATGAAGCCACAGCAGTGTTTTAAGTGTCATTGTGATTAGGGCTGCCGGTCATGCCCTTGCGCATATCAAATTATAAAAGAACAAATATTCTTTCACAGGTAAAAGAAGAAATTAATTTCTGAAAATAATGCATAATGCAATGAAAAATATCCACAAATAGATAAACTTTCTAATTTTAAATTTGTTGTGAAGAATCAAATGCACATAATTCTAAACAATGAATCAAAATTGGTTAAAGTGTGTGTCCCTGGCTGTGGCTGCTGCAGCCATCGCACTCATGGAGGAGGCGTCTGCTCAGCTCAGCAAGAAAGGAGCTTGCCCTAACTACCAAACCGATCGAAAGTTCCAACTCAACCTCATTGAAAAGGTAATTATTTTCCCCAGAGTAATACCGACAACTTGATATACTGAATATAAATTCTGTGCAAAATGGGCAACAAAATCCCAAGCGCTGACGGTACATGAAAATAGCCTGGTAACTCTTTCCGTGCGATTTCTATTATTGGATGGAGTAATGTACCAGTGATAGATTTGATGTTATTTAATGTCAGAGTTAATGTTTTCACAGTCCAATCTTCATCATTGAAATTTTTTCGAATCATGTGAGGATTATTAACAAAGCGTGAGCAGCCTGATGAATGTTGATTGTTGGGGAAACTTCGACAATTAATAAATGATGTAATGATAGAACACAGGACAGAAGCCCACCACTCAATCATTCTTAGAGATTCACACAGTTGAACAGGATTATATTAAACGTAAATCAATCTGTATTCTTCAGCATTCATCGTGCATGCCTCTTCTCATCACCACATGACTGGGACAAATGAGAAACTGCCAAAGGATGATTCTCGACATAAAATGATTTGTAGGCATCAATACTACATAAAAAATCACCAAGTGTCCTTAAACATACAAATAAATAAATATATAGTTTTGAGCGAAATTTCTCCTATGTTATTACAATGAGAATCTCATTATAACATTAAATTGTTTGACCTGTCTTGGTTGGTTGGTCCGTCTTTCTTTTACGCTCTTTAAAGGATGCTTAGCGACCGTATCTGCATGTGATACGAGTTTCACCAGTGCACCAATACAAGAATGTTTCAATCGCGGGTAGTATCAGGATGGATCTATTTGTTTGTCATCCACATCTGGAACATTTGTCTAAAGAAACTATTGAATCCCGTCATTTTTGACGGTTAGTGTATCCTAGTATTGAATAATACTGTTCGATTATCTCATAATCCAATATTATTCAACAATAATAATAATCCCCCTCATGATAATATTGGATTATCTAGACCAGGGGTTCCCTACCTGAGGTGCTCGCTACCCTGGGGATGCGAAATGATATTCCAGGGGATGCAAGTAAAGTCCAGGTAAACAATAGGATATTGGCTGTATGTTGGCATTTTTATTTCAGGGGTGCGAGGTTCGAATGAAATTTCTTTAGGGGTGCGGGACAAAAAAGTTGTGAACCCCTCATCTAAACACACAAAATATTACTGCGGGAAAGACAAAGGTTTCTTCATAAAATCTTAAGCAGTGAATATTTTGCTTAGTGGTAACCAATATATGATACTTAAAATTTTAAACGCTCAATGAGGCTGAAAATTGAAACTAAGCTGATTTCATGTTTTCTTACTCTATTTATTCATTGATTTATTTCTTAGATATACGAATGAATATGAACCTCATGAACGATAACTGTAGTTTCAAGGTTCAGATGTAAAGCTGCTTGGTGTTCTTCTGAGATTTGACGCAGCTGTTACGTCGACACCAAGACTCACCCGCGTGCTGGTGGGGGTCGCCCAATGTTCAGTACTATACAGGGTGTCCAAAAAAAATTACCCACTAGCCAATATATGTAGAAATGATACCGGAACCGTACACCAGCATAATTCTGTTTTATTTCTTTAGATTTTTACTTTTAAAATGCAGCTTAATAAAGATCAGCGGGTTTTCATTATGATCTCCTACACGCCTCTTAAACGCATGATGCATCGGTTCCTGCTGTAGTTCATTACGAAAACCCGCTGATCTTTATTAAGCTGCATTTTTTGTAGACACCCTGTGGAGTTACCAGTGTACTCGGCACAACGGAAACGACAACATTCGATTTTTTCCTTAAATAAATGCTCCAGATGTGGATGCCAAACAAATATTTCCATCCTGATCGTACTCGCGATAAAAATATTCTTGCGCTTTTGCTCTGGTGAAAGTCGTATCTCAGATACGGTCATTAAGCATCCTTCAAATAAAAGAAGCTGTTTCTTGAGAAGCGGACACCAAAGAAAGTTAATAATTTACAAATAACTTAACACACCAAGTGTATTATTAGGCAAGATGAGGCTTTAAGCTCAAGTTCTATTAACTTCTTCCGTCTTCACAATAATGCGATCATCTAATGAATGAGCATCCTAACTGATACTGCATGGCATGCTTACTCCTCGCTTGATGTGAAATGGGGGATCTTTTCTTCATGTCTAAATTGTAACATTATGTTAATTTGCATGAGACGATTATTCTTCTTCATAAGACCAAAATTATTCTGAGCTTTTATTGCAGAGGCGACATAAAACAAAAGTTTCTTTCTTTAGTGAAAAGTGGTCAGTAACTGGTTTAAGCAGAAATAGATTCTACGACGTGTTGTGTTCCTGTTTATTAACAATTACTCCTATAAAATATTACCTTGTGTTCTATGTATTTTCCCATATTAAAACGTATTTCATCAATTAATTTTTTCACGCCCGATGAGAAAACTGTTGGGTTACCTCAGCTATAGATGGGCCTTCGGAACTTCTGTCTTTTGTCCCTAATACGTTTCCTTCAATTTTCGTGTTCCTTTGCTATGTCTTCATCATATTTTCTTCCTCTTTCTTCCTAACACAGTTTTTTCTTTCTTCCTCTTTCTTCCTGCCTTAATGTTTTTATAGGCAGGGTATCGTGAGTGTAAACACACCTTGTGCATAGATTCTCATTTTCTACAGTCCATACTTAATGGTCTCTTCCCTTCGCTCTCTTGAAATCGCCATTGTTGTGGCTACGAAGTCTTAAACTCATTAATACATTAATAATTGATCTGTCTAATTCCAATTTCTGAGCCTGCAAGAATTCCTTAAGGGTACCTTATCTGTTTATCGTCCATAAATCCATTTACCCTGAAAACAGTTTATTTCAACTTCAGAAGTCTTTCCCAACTTACACCCCTCAGGAGGATACAGCTATTGTATCTATAGGATTTAGCACTCCCAGGGAGAATGTGAGGTCCAGAGCTGAGAGTTAGGTAGACCTTCTTTGCGTTGAAATAAAATGTATTTTGGTTTGTTAAGGACCACCTCTCTTCTGTTCACTGCTATCCTGTTTTTCATCACCTACTACTTTCTTCTTCAAATTTTATCTTGTTTCTTAAACTTCTTCCTTAGCATACAGTTTCTATGCACCTTGTACATAGATTCCGAATTCCCTTAACTCCATACTAAATGGTGCCTTCATCCTTCCTCTCTTAGGAACATCTTTGTTGCAGTTAGGCAGCCTTAAACTAACATCTAGCCTAATCTTTCCTAGCTTGTAATTTGTAGCATTTAAATTCCCTCGCGAATGTACGCGGCATTTTCTTGTTGGCGTTTCACCACACCGTCACGATGAAAGCACTTTAGTGTTGCCTACATTTGAAATTCAAAACGGAACACAAAAATATGTAAAACAACCAATCATAGGCATTCTTTAAACTCTAGTACATGCACCCAGTATGCACAACCTGATGCTCTATGCTTGTTTGCAGTTTTCGCCCATGGTTTATTGTCGAAGCTATATACACGTCACGAATGAGGCATCTCGAAACTACGTCTATCGCAAGAGCAGGTGTTCAGCTTACAGATATCTGAGACTATACATGTTTCTGTGGATGTCACTAAAAATAAACGTTTTTCAGGTGGCAGGCAACACGTACTATATCATGCACCGCCTGCCCAACGAGCGGGAAGCTAACCATACTTGCTCCAAGATTATTTTCAGCGCCGACAACAGCTTCAAATATTACTACGTTGACCCGTAAGTATCTTGTATATTTAACTCTAACAATAGCTTCAAATATTGTTACGTCGACCCGTATGAGTCTTGGTTTTTCAACTCTGACAATAGCTTCAAATATTATGTCGATCCGCAAGTATCTTGTATTTTTAACTTAGATTATGGCTCCAAATTAACTACGGCGACCCATAAGTATCTTGTATTTTCAGCACCGACAACAGCATCAAATATTACTGTGTCGACTAGTGATTATCACGCAGATTTTAAGTGAAAAATTTGAATCTTTATTTAATCGGGACCTTGTCGCAGCAATTTATTATTATTTGCAGCCATTTGCCATATCATTTGAGCTGTTGATATAGTCACCAGGTCAAAATAAAAGGAATAAATGTTCAAATTTACACTGTACATCACCCGTGAAATTCAATGAAAGGCTACGCTGCCAATGACTGTTTATAATGTTTCACTCAAAAAAACACGCCATCTTAAAAAATTAAATTATATCGACTTAACGAGATAGTCAACTATGCCATTGTATACTGTGTCATTCTATATTTGTAATATCATTTTACCTAAATTTCTGGAACATATCAACTACGTTTAAATTGAAATCAGAAGTATACTACAAGAAATGAAAGGGCCTCCGCACGCGACGCCTGAAAATCAGCTGTGCGTGCATGAGCTTAATTCAGTTGAAGCAGTCCCTGACTCATGGCGATAGCAGCCTCACCGATTTAAACAATTTAAAAGTTGTTTTCGATGTTTAAATGTTGCCTTGAATGTTTAAATGTTGTTTTAAATGTTTAAATATTGCTTTAAACGTTTAAAGATTGCTTTAAATATGTAAATATTGCTTTTGGATACATTTCCTCCCTTGTTTATCAATTACGCATGAGTGTCCGCATTTAGCTTGATTTGGCCATGGGATAACTTCGATGAAATTGCAACAGCTGCTGACTTATGATGCCGTAACTCTTCAGGCTAACTCTGCAGTCTTTATTCAGGACTTTTTTCCTTGAATTTTGTTGATGTCAAAAAAGCGAATCCTCAAAAAAACGCATTTCCTCAACAGGGACATTATTTGAGTAGTAAGTTTTGGTACAATAATTTTTGAGATATTGCATGAAAATCTTTCGATTTTCTTTACAAACCAGCGTATTTTTGATGATGTACAAAGGTTGTGAATGAATGGTGCCCGTGTGACAGGGACGGCATCCTCACGTACTACAACGGAGAGTGGACTGCGCACCCAACCACCCTCACCAGCCCCGGCCGCATCTCGCTCCGCTTCGAGTTCATCGACAGTGAGTGTGGGGTTAGGGTTTGCATCCCGGGATCCCGGATTATTTGGGGCTAAAATTTTTCGGGCCGGGAAATCTTTTTTTTCTCAGGAATTCCCGAGATTCTAAATAGTACATATATTTCAAGACATGGATGAGAAAATAACTTAAAATCATGCTGTTTTGGATGATTAACCAATTAGAGAGCACAAGACAGGACTTTCGTGTCTTAATATTATTGCAATTTACATGACTACATGGTGTGGTCTACACCATCTCATAATGTAGTTCAACTATTGCATTAGAATATATTTTGTGGTTTGGTTTTACAGGTAATAAAGAATAGACAGTAATAAATACGATGTTCTAGAAACTAAAGCCTTTGTGTAGCGATACTATGTTAAAGATGCAACTGCGAAGTGCATAAAGTGCTGCGAGAGTTTACTTTGCAAAGGTTGGTCTACCACTGGTTTGTTACGTCACCTAAAGAGTAACCACAACATAGTGAAGCCTGAAACTGTAGACCCTGTTGTGTCAACTAGTAGCTCAGAAAACAGAATTTGCATTGGAACAAAGCGCCCTCATGCAAGGAGAGCAGTAGTGAAAGCACTAAACATAAACAAACAAAAATAACTTTCGCATAGGTGCATCAAAGTGCTCCGGAAGAACAAGTAACCAAGCCTGTAGCAGTTGATGGCGTGTCAGTAAATACAGTTACAAAGAGTGAATTCATTAGAGAATCTTTCTCAAATAAAGGTTTTTCGCTCCCTAAAGCCCAATAAAGTGATGGGCATGGGCAACAAATTACAATAGCATAAATGTAAAAATATGAAGAAATCCCGGGATCCCGGGAATTCCCGGGATTGTCATCCTGAAATCCTCGGATTCCGGGATTTTCATTTCATCCCGGGATTGCACACTCTATGTGGGGTCCTAATTTCCTTACTTGTCCATTCACCAAGTACTGTACTTTATAAATTCCTTTCGTTGACACTTGTGAGTTCATAGGCAGTGAGTGATGAGTCCCAATTTCCTTACCGATCCCCCAAGTATTGTATAATGGAAATTCCTTTCGTTGGCACTTGCGAGTGTGGCAATCGAATTTCCTTACCTGTCCACCAAGTACTATGGAAATTCCTGTTTCCGTTACCACTTGTGAGTTTATCGACAGTGAGTGTGGGATACAAATATGCTTTCCTGTAACCAAAGTACTGTGGGAATTTCTGTTGCTGTTATGACTTGTTCCGTAAGGTAGGTTTAGCGAGCCGAAATGAACAAAGCAGGAAAAGAAGTCAACAATCCTCTTCTTCATGTCTCTACGCCATTTTTGAGGCCCCAGCGGAGAGGGTTGGTCTGATTCCACGTGAATCTGTTAAAGACGCAATATTTTTGTGTACTAAAGGCGTACTATGCCACAAGCGCAATATTTTTGTGTACTAAAAGCATAATGTTGCAAAGACGCAATATTTTTCTGTTCTAAAGGCGCAACATTTCAAAGACGCAATATTTTTGTATACTAAAAGCGAAACATTGCTAAGATGGAAAATATTTGTGTACTAAAGGCGCAATATTGCAAAGGCGCAATATGTTCGCATGCTAAAGCATCGTGAGGTGTGCGTCATACAATTGCCGATAAGATCAAATTCAAGCGTTCTGTGATATCAAACGTGAGCCAGCACAACACATCATGTACAGTTGAGTGAAGACCACAACCAGGCCTACTCTCAACTCTTTTATTATAACTCAGGTAAGTTTTTGGAACAAACACCGAGTAATTGCACAAAATATCCTCACACACAAGTGCCTCTTCCCCTCTCCGCCTGATGCAGCCGTCGATGCCACGGTACTTTTTACACCAATGTGGCTCTGTCTTTATATTTTTTGTAATGTCATGTTTTTATAAACAGTACCAAACTTAGAATAACTTGATCATGGGTGGACATTTTCACGTTTTTCCCTCAATGTTCTGAGCAAACATCGGCCTGGGCTGCCATGACACCCGTGTACGATTACTAACGACCTTTGTGTGAAGATATTTTGAAGACCGGTGCTGATTTATGTTTGTTTATGTCCACATATAGTCAACTAACGGCCAAAATTTAAAATATACTTACAGCATCCACAATAACGAATTCTCTGACCATATTTAGTATTCTGAAAAATGCTCGTGGTTGGTTGTTTAAATGCGTTTTGTGTTCCATTTATGATCAACTTCATTGGAAATGAAGTGTTTTCACTTTCTGATTAATTTTTCTAATACATTTTGTGTTTCACTTAAGATCTACTTTATTAGAAATTAATTTTTTTATTTCCTGTTTTTTACCTGTCCTTTTCAGTAATGGGGAGCGACGTGACGGGGCTCACGGAGCTCCTCATCTTGTGGTCAACGGGCAGCTTCCTGTTCACAACCATACATTGCAAGCCGGGCAGCTTCGGATATTATGAAGGTAACTCAGAGCTAACATCGAGGTGAAGGGAGGAATTTCAATGCCTTCGTAGCCAAACAACAGCTAAAAATGAAAAAAAAGGAATAAAACTTCGGATATTATGTAGGTAACTCAGAACTAACATCGAGGTAACCGGGAATTTTACGTAATACCGTAGTAGCAAAACGTCTGATAAAAAAAGAATAAAATATAGCTCTATTTTGGAGGTTATTCTGAAATAATTTCGAGGTAAATAGCTGAATTTTACGTAATGCCTTAGTAGCCAAACGTCAGGCAAAAAAAGGTATAAAATACAGTGTTGAATTTTAATGCATAAGTTGCAAAACAACGGTAAATAATGGAAATCAAGGATATGCTCAATTATATCATAAAGCGGTTAATTTTAATACCTAAGTAACAAAAAGTTTAACGAAGGATATGTTTAACGAATATTAACACAAAGCGTTAAAATTCGATACCTACGTAGCAAAGAAGTAGTCAATGAGAAAAACAAAGGTTATACGTAAGTGATATATAAAGTGGTGAGTTCTTATACCTGAGTCGCAAAACAACGACTGAGGGATGTTTCAGTCCAATCTAGCCTCATGCATAACATTTTGTACACTGGTTTTTTAAATGACCCACGCCAGGCCGCAATGACGGCTACCTTTAGTTGTACCTCCTTAAGGAGTGTGATTCAAAAATCTTCTAGGCGGCTTTCCAACAGTAGAAAATACCTACCCTTGGTGGTCAAGCTGGTACTATTTCTGACACTTGGGTGAAGTACGGATAGTTGCTCCCTTTTCCTTTAGGCGGGAATCAACGTGCTAGCGTTGAAATTCAATGAAGAAACCAAAGAGTTAATTTCATTTTAAAAGAACAAAACAGTTATTAGAGAGAGTAAAAATTGATTTCAATTTTTGTCTCGCATTTTGTGACATCAATTTCAGTAAAATGAACAATATCTCAATCCATTCGCCTAAAAAAATTTTAAGTCCTTTATTAAGAATGAGTCTATAATTTTTTCTTCAGACACTAGCCCACATATCGTTGTAAAGCTCCTTCTAAGGTATAGAGTTCAATCTGGAATATTCTTTCCGGTAGAGCGAATTAATTTTGCTGTTTATATTTTGAAATTTTGAAATTTAAATGAAAGAACTCTATTAATGTTCTTTTTTTAAATATTAGTTTCCGAGATATAGTTTTTTGATAGTTTTTGAAGTTTAACTTTATCATGCCATGGTTCAATACCTCTAGAATTTTCCTCACATGGTGTTCAGTTTAGGTGTTTCCACTCAATTCTGATAAGTAATGAGTCTCTAACAAGTACTTAATTTTGCAAATCAAATAAAAAATATATCTTTTTGCACCGTAAACAATTCGACTTTGCTACTTGATGGCATTCAGTGTTTTTGTGTATATTTCTTCTTCGTTCCTGGATTTTTCAAGATTTATTAAGTGTTCTCCTCAATACACCAATGCATGTTATCATCTGCATTTTAATTTTCAAAATCCAATGTGTTATGCATCTCATGTATTAACTTTTTTGGAAATAAACGGGTTTTCTTTCGTTCTTTCTTTCTTTTCTTTCTTTCTTCTCTGAAATTCTTCAGACTACACACTTTTTCTCCTCGCTTAAAGGTATGTACGGATATTATTCGAGATGTGTAAGGCAGCAATTCTATTATGTGAGCCAGAGCGACGTTAAAGTTACACTTATCATATACTATCTAAGTATAGCCTAATGTCACCTTATTGTAAAGTCCGATCTTATGTCGTTTTCAATGTACCAAATTCTTTGGATTGTTCAGATTTTGAACCTCCATGATGTGATTGAAGCAATGTTTGTTGCCTTCAAGACCACACAAAAACTTGTGCAGGTGTGTTTTCATTGATGAAATTCCTGGTTAAAAAATTGAAAGAAATTTTACTCATTTATCTCCTTCAGAATACATGTACACTCTGGCCAAAAGTGAACTGATTTACCTGCCNAAGAATTAGAGTATTTATTACATGTGTTAATTGTATTTTAAATGAATGTTTGAATGCGGTTAGACTGAGTAAAACAAATGTACATACATAATTTCATAGGAACTATTAAATGTTTATGTATTTAATAACAAAAAACTCGCTCCATTCTTAAATACACCAATGATTGTGAGTTTTTATTGTGCGTGATTATAAAAAATTGGAACTCTTTAGGCACCAACCGCATGAACTTCTTCAATCGGATGATTTGTATTAAATTGTTTTTATATTAATCATTCGTGAAAACGCGAGCTTTGTATTAATGCATGTAAGAAACAAAGCGTAATATGTAATAAGTTGTTCAATGCTACGGTACCGGCATCGGACATCACTCATGCTTAAGAACAATCATTTATCCAACGGAAGTGGATTTACTTACATCGTGTGGGACATTGAACAAAATAATTTTTTTAGAAAGATAGCAATCGTGAAACGATTTTAGTACATGAGGTAGCTGTTCAAATTCATATACGCTTCAACTTATGCTTAGCACTGTTAGGGATGACTGCTCCTCACGGGGATATAACTGTTGTATTTATTGGAATTAGCACTCCCAGGGGGAAAATGTGTGAGGGCCCGAGCTGAGAGTTAGGTGGGCCTTCTTTTTGTCGAAATAAGATGTGTTTTTTTTTATCTTACGGATCATCTTTTTTCAGTTCACTGCTGCCCTGTTTTATTAGCACCTACTACTTTTTTCTACGACTTTAATCTTGTTTCATAATCTTCTTTCTCGGCTTACTGTTTCTATGCCTCTTCTGTATAGATTCCGCATTCCCTTATCTCCATACCAAATGGTGCCTTCATCCTTCCTCTCTTCGATACGCTCTTTTTGTAGCGGTTAAGGAGGCTTGAGCTAGCAAATAATCTAATCTGTTAGGGATGACTGTCTTTCATCGCCACGTGTTGGCTGCTATTAGGATTTCATTTATTTACCAACTGTAATTAATATGCTACGAACGCCATGGGATCAAGATAACGTCAGAGTCCAGTGCTACTTTTGCTGTTCTCCTCAGCTCGATTTAAACTCTGTGTCAGCAGATTCTGATGATTTGCAGTAAGGCTCGTTTGAAGAATTAAAATCTGTGATAGCCAAGGCTATTTGAAAGAGCTCTGTTTCTGCATTCACGTAAACCTGTTAATGACTGATGAAAAAATGAGCTTTTT
>JACJUY010003329.1:32861-88298 GCA_014220935.1 Platorchestia sp. MABIK | reverse complement strand
AATAAAATTTAATTTCCCTGTGATTTTTATTATCAAAATTCATTAAATAAATAAGGAATTTTCTACAAAAACACTCGAAAGCGAAAGGATAAATCGCTTTTTTAGCGATCAGTAGGCGAGTTAGGGTGATAGCCCACATTATAAGCTCCTGCCATTTCACTGCCACAAGGTTGTGCACAAAGATATACCTGCGCATAAGTACGTACTTCAGCACACACAAACATGAATGTAAGCACGTGTTCACTCAGACACACAACTTAGGACCTGGTGATTCGTCATCAAGTTATTCCCAATACCCATCAGTTCAGTTGTTTCTACCTCGACAAAAACTAAGTGCGCTCGCACGTAAGTTACTGTTACGTGAGTACAATCGCACGTTAGTAACTATTACGCACGTAAGTAACTTACGTACATACGCACGTAATTGATTATGTGCGCACGTATCCAAATGAGATCCTCCGTTGTAAATAAGAGCGTAACTACGCACACAGGTAATGTAGTGAAACCATCGTAAAAGCACGGCCAAAAACAGTGTTACTCAGGAAGTGTCTCCCTCCGCCGCGAGGGAGAAGGGCTGAGAGTTGTATTGTAGCGTATGTTGGGTATCTGAGGGTATTACATCGGGTATTAGATACGCTCATAACCACATACGCAGATAATTCTGTAGGTAAAGACTGGCGTATGCTCGTAAGTATATGATACTTGAGTATGCACCAAAGTAGGAATTTCTCTAACAACGGACAAAAGAACGTACGTCAGCTAGTAATTACGAGGATAAGTACGTGCGTGTGAGCACACGTTACTACGTACGCATGTACGTGCGCACGCAAGTAAGTTCGTACCCAAGTACGTACGTACGTAAATACACATGAACTCTAATAACTCCTACTTAAGTACATAAACGTAACAAAGTGCTCACGTACGCATGTACGTTGGTGTGCATCTACTCACATGCGTAAGCACTTACGCATGTGAGTAAGTAGATGCACACCCAAGCACGCTAGTTTGCAACAAGCACGGACGTACAAACGCACGCACGTGTGAGCCCGATTCAACTCATAACGACACGCCGTCCTCCTCTTCTTCATCCCTCTCTTTCCACCCTCCCCCTCTCCCTCGCTCATTCCTCCTTCCTCCCCAGCCCTCCTTCGTCCCTTTTCCCTCTCCGTAATCCTGGGAAAACATGAAAAATTTTGAAAGAAATAATTCAAATTAGGCAAAACAACTCTAAATTATAACACAGTTAATTGTTTGCACAGTTTCGTGAATGTTTTTCAAAGCATTGATGTGAGACTTTATTCCACTAGTCTGATTGACATCATTACTCTGCTGGCAGCCTGAGGTTGGATTCAAGGCCGCTTTTTCAGTACTTATAAGATCGTAGGAAGGAACTCTCTGCAGACGTATGTTACAATTCCGTGATTTAAGCCTAATAACATAGTGAAGGAATGAAGTACATCCACAAACCTTCGAATTTTTTCCCCGATCTATGTCCAAGCTCAGAGTCGACAGCAATTATTATAGCTGGCCATCTACGTCCAAAGGAGGTACAGGATCCATTACATGTAAAATAAACAATCGTGCATTTTCAAAGCGTGGGTACGTGAAGTGTACGTTGATTTTCAATAAATTCTGAATGTGAAGATCATTAAATACAACGTTTTAAACTAACACAACGAGCATCATAATATTCATGCCATTAGATCAAAAAGTCGCTTGTGTTCCAATTTCTTTTTCCTATCTATTCGCATGACATTATTTTTTTTCGGCCAACACGCACACTAGTCGTTCAGGATAACTGTTAAACTTTAACGTCCGCATTTTGTACTCGCATTACCGTTATCATAACCACCATCATTAACTACTTGATGTCCGAATTTTGAACTCACATCACCGTTGTCACAACCACCATAACTTAACTGCCCCGGCATCATGTAGTCACCGACATTACAACGAGAAAGTGACTGCCACTTGACAATGAACTTCGAAGAACACATTAAGGAACACATTTCACAAGGAATAAAATAGATTAGAGCTGTTTATGATAATGGGTTTTGAAATCCCCTTTGACGGCAAAGGGTAAAGTTAACTTTAAACGTAAGGTGAGCTCCAGTCAGGCTATGCCTAGCCTACTTGTCACAAAGTTTTCCTCTATATTTCTAGTAGATCACATTGAGGAGACGAGAGTTATATTGTATTTAATATCTTCACCTCGGATTGTACGGATGCAATTGTTCTCACGGATGCAATTGTTTTTATTTCAACTGCTTTCATTTCTCTGTTACCGACATCTGGTTCTCAAAGATCAGAACGAGTAAGAAACTACAATGAACTTAACAAAACACATCAGGGTAGAAAATGAAACATTTAAAAGCTGTTTATTGACATGGATTTTGAAAATCACAATAACCTTGAAAGATTAAAAACATAATGCAATCACAATCATGATTGATACACGTGAATTCATAAGTGGGAAAAGAAACAACTTGCAGTCACTGTTTTTATCTGATTTTATCCTCTAATTTTTATCTGATCCTAGAATACCAGCACTAGAAATGGAAATATAATTACTTTCAAGAAAATTTACGAACCTTAATAAAATTGAATGACGCTTTAAGTAATAATTATGACTAATTTCTGATTTAAAATAGAAAAATCAATAAAGGATTTGTCCATGCATAGTATCTGGCCAAATTTATTATTTGAGGGCCAAAAAAATGTTTACAAATATTGTTAATGACAATCATTTCATTACGCAATGCTAAACTACTCGACACGAGCAGCTCAAAATCTTATGATACACCAAGCTAGGGAGTGAATTTCTTGAATTCGAAAACGTTAATTGAGCGCACTAAGCATATATAATCCATCGCTCATAAATGAATACTGAAATATTTTTCGTTACATTAAGTTAGTAGCTCACAGACATGAAATTTTTTAAAACGATAAAAATGTAAGAAGATAGAACGTACATCATTGAAATGTATTCTAAGTTAATAAATTGGTTGAAGAAACGAATGAAATGCACTTTAAAACTAGTTTCCCACTCGTTATGTTCTCTACAAGATAATGACGAATGAAATCATTTCCAAGATGTTGGATTACTCTCAATATCAGTTGTCGCTAAATCTATGGAAAAATGTGATTCATTCTGAATACATTAAAACCCTTCTAAGATATTTTGAATTGAAACTGTATTTATTTAATTAGTTTCATGTGGTCAAGACGTTGAATGAAACAGGAATTTCTCCTCGACTTCATCCAGGGGGCCTGTGCGTGGTTGGTGCTAGACGAAGTAAGGGACTTCGTTAGCAACGCTATGATGGGCTACTCGGTTCATTACTATTGCCGCACTCTGTTCTATTCTCCTGTATTTTGCGTGGGGATTAGAGCTATTTTTATGCAAACTTTTTAAATAGTGATTGTTCTAGAATAACAAAATTACCCAAAATTGATGCAACCGTTGCGCAAACTGTGAAAACACGCACATGTGTGAGAAAATAAACTTAAGTCAAACTACATAGGACAGTTGATTCATTTTGACTCTCAAAAAAAGCCTGGGCTCTCTAGTTCGCCGCGAAAGACGTTACAGTTTACATTCAATGTTCTCTACGCGTAGGTTTTCTTCACATGCTTTACAGTGAAAAACTGACGATATTTTTGTTTAGTTTTTCACTTTGGTAGCTAATATTTTCAGAAGTGTTAAGTACGCTCTAATTAGCGAATTTCGACAATCTCAAGAGCATTAGTAGGTCAAAAATGACAAAATTTGAATGAAGTTTATAGCTTCATCTAAGTGAAATTGAATGAATTCTCTATTTTACTTCAGTAATTTTAATTACTGGCAATAGGACAGAGCATCTCAACAAAACAAATCACACCTTGACAATATTATAGCTTATTATAGCTTTTATTATTATAGTAGAAGTGCCTATTATTTCATGATTATGTAATCACAACCAATGAATATGATGGACACGATGAGCTGCAAAGTAACGAAACAAGAGACCGGTAAGCTAATTGGATACTTTTTGACCTCCGTGGTTGGATCCTTTTTGACTTCGGTAGTTGGATACGTACGTGAGAAAGTCTTGGAGAAGTAGACCGTAAATAATTAGCCTTGATTCCAACTATTCTAACAGTTACTGTTATTTAAAACGAATGCTTGATGTCTCACCGAGGTAATTAGGAGGAATTCCCATAACAATGGTGACCTGCATTAGGTTAAAAATGAATTTTTGACGATGAAAGCCTAATGAAGGTCTATAGCAATTAACATTTTGTTCATCACAAAGTTGAAAATTGAATTGGAGTTAATTTCAATTAAATTTTGAGTTTTAGTTTAACCAACAACAGTAGACGGTTTAAAAATCTTCAGACTTGAAAATTATGATTTCAGGACACAGCAACGTTGTAGTTGAAGCTGTTCCTTCTTCAAGCAAAAGTTTCCTTCTCTGAATGAAGCTTCGGCATGAAAATGAAAGACCATACAAATTTCTCGAAAGTTTTCTCCTTTTTTTCTGTCTTTCTGAATAAAAAGGCACCGATATCCATAGCAAATTTTGCATAAGAGAAAATATTCTTCACGTAAACTCATTGACAGCTTGTCCGAAAACTGTTAAACATAAAATTCACACATTTGAGAATAATATCTCAATAAATTCACTTTTCTTTGTCAATAAATTTCCCAAACCATAGAATCCAAAGGTTATCAATGGAATGAATTCTCGTGAAGTTAACATCTGGAACAGATAAAATGAAAATAAAATTCGACAAAAATTTCATGCTAGAAACATGAAGACACGAAATTTTATGAACGCACACCGTCTCAGTGAGAACAAGCATAGAAAATTTTGTAGGATTGGGGCTGCACACCAAGTTGTTCCAAGCTATTCTAAATTCATCCGAATGCCATCCTTCACAAAGTGTTTATTCAAATTAAGCCCCCCAGAAAAATTGAAATGCTTAATGGTTTGATGTAGCAGTTAGGAATGATAAAAATCGCTGCAACTGGACGTGTTTTTCCTTAAACTGATGGGGAAACGTGAGAAGGAAAAGTGGGTTTTGAAGTCAAGCCACGGGGGATCTTTTTACCCTCAAGTCAAAAAGGAATTCTTGTAATCGATATTTTGAAAAATTTGATGACATTGAGTCCACGATTATTTTTGTCTGGTTGCAAACTGGCGCCCCACTGATTGGCTTGTCACCCATGCAATGATGATAACTGTAACCGAGGTCGTTTTCAATATCAATGATAGACTCTAATCTACAGGAATAACTTGCACCTCACCAACATCAAACTTATCGCTTGAATTCGATTCAAAATACAAGTAGCGACCGACAATTGATGGACTTATGTCTATATCTGACCAACCATTTATCACTCCTGTCGTGAAATACGCAATCTGAGAGTTTTGAAGTTCATCCGATGACACGCCTAAGCGTACGATAACATTCTTAAAATATCTTGACTCAAAACGGTAGGCGATAGTCACTCTTTTGACGTCCACTTGGTACCCGAAATCAATTTCCAAGAAATTTCTTTGGGAAGGTAAGCCCGTAAAACGGTATTCATAAGTCACAGACCAACACATGTAGCCGTCTACTGCTCCACTGCTGGTCAAATTTCCGTTGTGAGGTGATGAAGTCGTGGTCATCGAGCTCCTTATGATGTCTCGGTCATCCGCCCACGCTGAGTAGCAGACGCTGTAAGTCGACGTTGCATAGGAATGATAGGAGCTGCTGACGATCCCAGTGAACCAGTGAGAAACGAAGGACTCGTGCAGATCACAACCGTTGGAATCTGTTCTGGCGGAAAACTATTGTTAAAGTTACAGTGAATGATTCCTTTGATGTGAAAAATATTTTCTGCGCAGACTGTTTATCAAGTTTGATTCGTGAGGTGTTCGGTTGACACACTGAAGAAAAACGAACCGAATATGCAACGTAAACAAACCTAGAAATGACATTCAACATTGATGGTTGAAATTATTGCTCTGTGAGAAATAAAACCGATCTTTCAAAATTTTCAAAGTGACATTCTCGCCCTTAGAAAATCCCAGTGTGACTTTTCTAATTGCTAATAACATAAAATTTTCCAGAGACAAAGACTGTACTGAAAACAATGGTAAACGAAGATAATACAGGTTTCTCCTCAACAAAAATTCTCCTCAGCAGCCCTCTGTAAGCTGTAGAAAAAATTTATCGGGGTGATTTGAATTCAAGAAATCTTCAAAGTTCACTTAGCTTCATTGCTACATGAAGAGGAGGCCGTCAGGTTTCGCGTGACTCAAAAAAGTTTATCTATTGACGAAAAAGTACCATCACCGACCAAAAGAAATTAAGTCGGTGAGAGAAAAATGGGTAAAAGACAAAGTCCGTGAACAGAAAACCTAACTTAGACGTTCTAGGTCGAAGCTAGTTATATCTATACATTAATACCCTTAAAACTAAGTTCGTGGGTAACGCTCCATATCCAATCGACTGGATAGGATAGGATAGGTAAGTTAGGTTAAGATACTTATTATTTTTTTACTGATTTATTTTTAATAATTCCTTTTTCATGTTTTTAGTTTTTAATTTATTTACAAATTTTATGTTTAATTTCTTTTTATTTTGTTACTCATCTACTCAAGCATTTTAATTATTATTTTAATTCTTTATTTCATTGTTTTATTATTTTTTTTCTATAATATTTGTTAATTTTTTCATTTGTTAATTTTTTTCATTTGTCAAATTCTTTTATTTTATCTATTTTAATTTGTTAATTCTTTTAATTTGTTAACTTTTTAATTTGTTAATTTATTTTAATTGGTTAACCTTTTTAATGCCATTTTTTTCATTTATTTCTATTTGTTCATTTATAAAAAAAAATCATTTGTTTTTCATTTGTACTTTTTCAATTTTTTAATTTTCATTCATTTTATTTTTGAATTTATGCCATTTTTAAGTTGTTTTTTATTTTATTTTAAGAAATTTACCTAAATATGATGATTTTTAATTTTTTTATTTAATTTTTTCCATTCATTTTATTCATTTATTTTTTCATTTTTTATTTTTTATAGTGTGTTCAGTTTTATTTTTTTAATTTTTATTTTCTCATTTATTTTTATTTCTATTTTTGTTTTATTTTTTATATATTTCAATTTTTGTATTTATTTCAATATTTTCTATTTATTTATCTATTTTTATTTTTATTTATTTAAGTCTTTTATTTTATTTTTTTTTGTTTTTCTTTCATATTTTTAAACCTTTGCATTACATCAAAATTTTATTTTAAATTTCAGTAATTATTTCAGGAATCTTTCCATATCAAAGAATGCCAATAAAATACATTTCCTTCATACTTTAACCTTATATGCTTGGAAGTGAGTTAATTACTGAAACCGTGTAATTCACACGGGTTTCTACTCATTATTATGAAGGCGCCGTGACTCGTGGTATCGTGTCTACGAAGATATTATATACTAGCAGGACCCGTGGAAATTCCACGAACAATGTCATCAAAATGCTAGATGGACCCGAGAAAAAATTCGGTCAACATTACTTGAAAAATTAGTAGGTTAGTATTTGTTAGGTTAACATGGGTTAGGTTAGAATATGTTACGTCAGAATCTCTTGGGTAATGTTTGCCGAATTTTTTCACGGGTCCACCTAGCTTAACAATGACATTGGTTAAGTTGAGTTAGGATAGGTAGGGTTAGGATAGGTTAAGTTAGGTTAGGTTAGGTTAGGTTAGGACATGTTAGGTTAGGATAGTTAACATAGGTTACGTAATGTTGACGACATTTATTCACGGGTCAACGGTTTTTTATGTTTGACAAATTATCAGGAAAGTTTCCGTTAGCATAGGATAGGTTAGTGTATACATGTTAGGATAGGTTAGATTAGAATTTGTGACCGTATTGTGACCGAATTTTTTCACAAGGCTACCTAGCACAGCAATGACATTGGTTAAAGTTCGGTTAGGATGGGTTAAAATATGTTAGGTTAGGATAGGTTAAAGAAATGTTAGGTTAGGATCGGTTAAAGATATGTCAGGTTATAATAGATTAAAGATATTAGGATACGATCGGATAGGTAATGTTGACTGAATTTTTTCACGGGACACGGCTTTTTATGTTTGACGTAATATCGGGAAAGGTTCGGTTAGGATATGTTAGCTTGGGATAGGTTTGGGTAGCATGGGTTAGATAATGATGACGGAATTTGTTCACGTGTCCACTGTTTTTATGTTTGACATATTATCAGGATTGGTTTTGGATAGGTTATGATGTTAGGTTAGGATAGGTTAGCGTAAGTTCAGTAATGTTGGTGAATTTTTTTCACGGGTCCACGTTTTTTTGTTTGACATTATCAGGATCGGTTATGTTACTATAGGTTTGGGTAGGATTGGTTGGAATATGTTAGATAAGAGTAGGTTAGGTTAGAAAATGTCATGTTAGAATTGGTAAGGTAATGTTGAATGTTGACCGAATTTTTTCACTGGTCCACCTAGCTGAATGATGACATTGGTTTAAGTTAGGGTAAGATATGTTAGGTTAGGATAGGTTAACATAGGTTAGGGGATGTTGACAGAATTTTTATCATGGGTTCACGGTTTTTATGTTTGACATATTATCAGGAACGGTTTGGATAGGATAGGTTAGAATATGTTTGGATGGGTTTGGTAAGAATAGGTTAGGTTGGAATTGGTAAGCCAATGATGACCGGGTCCACCTAGCTTAACTGTGGGATTGTCCGTGGAATTTCCACGGGTCCTGCTAGTTAACATGATTTAAGCAAGGAAAACTAGATGTTCGGGTATATCGATTTTTCCTCGGAACGGCGTTATTGAAACTATCAATTGCAATTTTCGTCGAAAATAGTCTAGTAGACTATTGGGTATCGTAGATGCAATTATTAAAAAATTAACTGATTCCAGGAGTACAAACAGCTATTATCTCCGTTGTGTCGAATTTGCATTATTTCAATTAATATGCTTCACACAGATGTTCACTTCTCATTCAAGCCCTAACTTTTACCTGCGTTGTTAGTATTAAGTATCAGATTATCAAAAAATATTTCATTCAGAGGTTGACTGGAATTTGATCAATTGTCAACATCTATTTATTAATACTATTGTAACCATCTATGCATCTATGTGCGTCCCACTCTTTATCAATTAATACAAAGACCATTGCGGTCTCTATGCTACAGCTTGACCATAGATTTTCACTCCTAAAGATTACATCCCTTATTAACAAAGGAAATATAATTTGCTACTTTATATCCGATTAAAAGACGTTGAACCGTTTTGCCCACCTAAAGCAACGAAGCAGAGAAGAAGAGAGCAAGGAGAAGCAGCAAGAAAGCGTTAAAAGTAAATTAAATGGTTTTTAAATTCCATACAGACATACATACAAGCAGACGTTGTTACTCTATAATAGTTTCATATAATTTTCTAGTCAATTTATCCACCACTACATAAACCCCAAAAGTAATTACGCAAGAATCAAATTACAATGAAATTAGAAATGTGCAAAAACTAACCGCGAATTGTTCGCAGGTCCTGCTAGCAAAATTATTGGATTAGGATAGGTTATGTGGGGTTAGGTTAGAATAGGTTATTTTGGTATTTTTTCATAGGTCCACCCGGCTATACGATGATAGTGACCGTGAAATTTTCACGAGTTCTGCTAGGATACGTTAGGCTATAAGTTGTGATGTGATAGATTAGGGTAGGGTACATGTAACGATAGTCGTGGATAGGATAGGCCAGGATACTAGAGCATTAGGTACAAATAAGTGAAGTTAAGATAGGTGAGGCTGGAATCTGTTACGCTAGTTTAGGATAGGTTATGTTGGGTTAGAATAGGTTATGTTGGAATCATTTCACGGGTCCAAGTAGCTTTACAATGATTGACCGTGGAATTTCCAAGGGTTATGCTACTTATTACTACTACTGGAGTACGTTGCCTGTCAAAAGTGACGGTATCCTATATTTTCTTTAAAAAATCTTCTAGATGTGGACAACAAACAAATATATCCATCCTCATGGTACCCACAGTTAAATTTTTATCGTCCTTGTGCACTGGTGAAACTCGTATTAAGAGTATGACAGAGAGTTTGCCCAACCAACCGAGCAGCTACTGTGTATTTTTATACAGAGGATTACCAGTTATTTTCGTTGATCGGAATGTGCTACGTGGGTAATGCAATCGGGGAATAAAAAAGTCACCTCCTCTTTGTCGGTATAAAAGAATGACTTCGCCGTATATTCTACGCTCATTTGTTGAGATTGTCCTTAGTCGCAGTTCGGATGTTCAAATTATAAACCTATTGAAGTGAGGAACACTGTACCCTGACTTATTGTTGCCTTCTGAGATTACATATTTGATACTATTTGAAAGGGTTTTCAAGCTATTGAAAGCGTGCTAAAAAAATCACACAGTTTTCTCTATAGTGTTCCCTAATACGAATTGTTCATTTAAATAAGAAATGGAACAAACTAATAATTTTACATTTATTTACGAGCTCTGTTTTTTCACATTTGCCACTCTGTTACCCGTGTTTAGTTTAATAATAAAACGCTTATCATTAAAAAATTTGTTACGAAAACCATCTAACTTTGAACTGAATGTGTTCATTTACAAAATAGGATCTGAGTTGGGAAGTTGCAAAGCTGAAAAGAAAGACTTCAAGTAACATAACTGTGCTGTTTGCCTGAGTTTCCAAAATTTGTGTTGACTATTTTCTTGAGCCACTCCGTGAGTGCGGATTTATCGGCCACACCTCCACAAACGATTAACGTGCTTGCCGCATCCAAACATTTTTTTTAAGTAGCAAAACGAAGATATTATAAAATCTGTGCACAAAATTCATACATTTATAATTAGGAGATGATCATATGAAACACAGCTGTCGGAGATTTATGTTACTTAATTTTTAGTTCATACTCACCTACGCGAAGGCAAATTAGTTTGCACCATTTTTGGATAAGACATCGTCTCATGCATTCGTGAATCATCAAGTCTGGGTGGTAGAAGGTCTCAACAATTTCCTGCCTGCAGCTGGTGTGCACTGTCGTTGCTGCCACCTGAAATTATATAAAAACTGATGACGGTGTGCGGAGCTTAAAGCTGCTGATGTACTATAAAAAATGAGGCTTCAATCGTGATCATAAAAATGTCCATAAAGAGTTACACAAATGCCAATCATCCTGTAATAATTATGATTTTTCAAACCTTAAAATATTGAACTCAATCTCAAATATCTTATAATCAATCTATTCACATTTCAAACATGTTTCTAAGTTTTATACACACTGGCGTATAATACTTTAAATTATTGCATTAGCATCGTATTAATGAAAAATTAATTCCTCGATCGTATTAAAACAATTCTTGCGTGTTGTTTCCTCACGTCTTTGAGCTCAAATTCACGATCTCGTTGACATCCTGAAAATTAGGGACTCCGTTTATGAATCCATGTGTTCTTTGGTAGCCTGTAAGGAATTAATTTTGGTCGGCATGCAGTTAGTTACCTTTAAGTAACATTGACCATACTGCAGACTCTGAAAATGTATAATGTCGACTTTTTCTAATCATTGACTTGAGTAGGATTTTGGCTCTCTCGGCCTCTCAGAACTGCACCGTCTCTCGAAAAACTCGTACTCATGTTGTGCGTCGACTCGGCACTCCAAGCAAATCAATCACAGAGTGCCTGGGACTCCAGTTCGGCATTGAGCGAGGGTGACATATTTAAATGCCGCACTGAGGCCAGGAAACCTCTCATTGCACTTCGCAGCCGATGTCAATAGCTAAGACCACAATCAACTTCTCTAGTGTTTTTTCCAAAGCGGAATGTATATTTGAAAGAGTACGAGTTGCTTTTTCATTGTTCCTACCTTATCTGTTCCGGTATTGTGCCTCACTCCTTCAGATACTAAGCTCAGTTCATTAGTCTCTGAAGATGTGCACGACCGAACTAAAACTGAATCTAAGAGTTAGTTTTTAACTCAGATTACTCGCAAAAGCGCATGTCTATAAAGAGGCAGAAAGTGAATTTTACATCCATGTCACTTCTATTGCAGTGAAATTATGTTCACGCAAATTTCAGATGAAAAATTTTATAGAATTATCCCTCAACGATAAATACCTTGACAAAACGTCGACTGGTAATTTCACCACCTCTGCACGGAAACACATTCAGAAGGCCCAACACAATCACAAGAGTGTTTGCAAATGTGCTCGCCATTATCTTCGAAGTTTCGTCGCATCAGCTTCGTTTCAGGAAAATTCCTGCAACACAAAACAGCAGCAATGGTGATTGCAGCAATGCTCAGTACAGTATGAATCAATACTTCACAAATAATGACGTATGCATTGGACAACCTAACAAAATGCTCATAAATTTTGTGCCCTTTTCAGGTCGCAGTTTAATCGTGTTGAATTCATGCACGTTACGTTGTCAGATCATATGGTAGAAGTAATCCCAAAATATGGCTCAGGAAGCTCTAACAAAAAAAGTTAAACGGCGTTTTCTCAAAAACCAAAATAATTTTTATCGATTATCTGATTAGATACAAGCCCATGAGATTGAATTTTGAGCGTTTTATCACAGCTGGACGTCATACAGGGTTAGGCTTGTAACCATGTCATTCAAATATCGAAAACTTTGAGGTAATTAAAAAATTATTTAAGTTTGAAAAATAAATAATGGAATGTTCTGCTATCTCGGTCAAAAAAAGTCATCTTTGTTACCATGAACTGAGCTAGAATAAGAAATTCAAACGCAATATTAAAAAAATTACTAAATATAATGAACTAATTTTATTCCTATGTTCTACTCCTATTTATGAATTACTATATAGCATTGTGCACTTTATAATTTACATCTTATAAGTTAGTTTTAAAAATTACTGTTTAAAACGATATTCATCGTTCTCGTATTTTGCATGATAAATTAGAAAATATTCCAACGCTATTTGCGCATGAAAATTTACCATATAATATACGAAGACCGAAATTCTTACATGTCGGATGAAGATGGGAAATGTATATTATATCAAAAATGGAAGTCATTCAAACGTTACTAACAACAGTTTTAGGTTCGCGTGTTTCTAAATGTTTGTCCTGTGTTGCTTGCCAAAAAGAGTACCTACATAGTGCATCTAATATAGGACCAACCACAAATCGCCCTAGCACAACGGAAAAAAATACCAGCGACCGAAGAGGGGAGTGAAATTTAGAAAATTGTTCTCTGATATCTCACATGAAATATTCCCTTGTGAAGGAGAATCCTGATGAAACGTTGGAAAGATTGCAGAGATGCAATATTTAAGTTGAAGTTATTATGGGACAAAGAACTCAACGTTTAAACTAAGAATTTGAAATTTTTTCTGTAACTACAGTCTATAAGCAGATGACCAATTCAAATTCAGTTGGTACTGAAAATAACTTGATTACGGAATTTCGCCACGGACGGCTCACTGCAAAATTGAGCTCTGGATTTTCATGATCGGCGATTACGAATCTCCTCTTACTGATCGTGGAGTATACGAGCTGATGCAAGCGAATAATCAAGAAAGTTTTGAGGATTATTCACGCAATTACTATTTATGTATGGCAGACATAAGACTATGAAATTAAGTGTAGTTTAATCGTGCAGTAAAATTTAAATAGCTGCATCCAACTCTAAGTGAGTAGGTTAGTTTCTTTCAGTTGTGTAATGCAAATGTAATTATTGAGACTTTAAATTGTTGATAACTGCAACTTCAATGTATCTCGGATAATCTTTCGCACTAATTTATGGTTAATGTATACAATGAAATTGTAAAACCTTTGAAAGTGGTCAAAAACTATATCTTGTGTTCAACAATATTAGCTGAGAATATCGAAAAATTTTGAGTTAAAGAAACTTTACTGCGATTTAGTGTGGGAAGGCACAAGTAGGTATATCGTGCTGATCAGGTGCGCAAGTGTAATGAGTGTAATTGGAAGCGTTTATTCGATAACCACATCTGTTGAGTTAATTAAGACAGGACTGACGTGTTAAAATGACCTATTTCCTAACTAGCACAATACGGATAATTATAAACTGGAGTTAAAAATCGAAAATTAAATTAAAGAGCATTGGCATAACTGACAAGTACACAACTTAACTCCTGAGTGAGAATTTGTCTCAATAACAGCAGGCATTCAGTATCACCAGCCTAATATGGAGCGGTCACATAAACTGCTGAAGTTTGGTTCTTCCACCCCCATAAGTATTTATGAAACACTTGTTGAAATAGACTCACCCACTTTGCAGGTATTCCTCCCAATATTGCTTTCTACCGGCAAAATACAAATACAACATCGATAGCTGTTCGCTGCAACACTTTAAATTTGCTCTTTGTAATTTTATAATAGTCTCTGAAGAACCTCATTTACGAAAATTAAATTAAAAAGTAATTGAGCGATCTTTTAAAGTCGCATTCGCAAAAGATTTTTGCGATGACATGAAAGAGCTCCGTACCAGCTGTACCTAATACATAATGGCTGCGTTTCTCCCATAAAGCTACAATTCCTCAACTCTGACTTTCATTTTGTGACAACCTGAAATATCACCCATTGTAGTGCTCTTCAGCTTTTTGAAAAGCTAAAGAAGCCCAATCAGCATTCAGAACGTGGTTTGGTCAATCATTGCTCTCAAAAATTTTCTGGAAGTGAATATTATCAAGGATTAGATTTTGTTACAGGAGACCCATTATGCAATACAAGCTCATACCTGAGAAATATTAAAAATGCTCGATTGAGAGGAGCGAGACTCTGCTCTGCTCACCGTGCTGCCCAGTAACGGAGTGAAACTACTCCTTGTACAACCTTCTTATATGCTCACATATTTCATCAGAAATGCTTAACGTCACTCACAATAAAACGATTCCACAAATATTTTAATCCAAAAATAGTCTTTTGCAAGATTTGCTTGTCAATCGGAATCAATAGAGCAAGAGCAAAACTTAAACGAAGCATATTCCGGACGAGTGATTTCTTGATATCTCTCTTCACATTCGGATGACACACACAATTTTTACACCTAGGAGTTCAATTCGTTCGCATCGACGAATCTTTTTAGTCGCCATGAACAGATTTTCCTATTCTCAAGCTAATATTATTTGAAAGCGTAGCTCGCAAATTAGTGCAGGCTGTACACACGATTTTTTTGACTGGATTCAGCAAACATGGAAATATTTTACGATTTTTCAATGATCGTTTCAGTGACATTGAGTGATGATTGTTTGGCTAGATAATTTCGCAAACTTATGCTGGACACTGACATCTTACTGGAGATGCTCGCCGGCTACAGGCACCCACCATTACCACCAGTATATGAATTTTATGATTTCTTTTCTGCAGCTCTCATATTCAGTTACTCCCTTGATATTTGAATTCAAATGATTAATAGGCTGTTGTTTCGGATAATGTTTCTACAGCATCATCACAATTCTTTTAGGAATATGCTCTTACAGTAAATATGTGTAAGTTGGAGCTAATAAACTAATTAACTTAGAAAGAAAATCCTTTAAACGCTGTAGGAGTAAATCTACGGCAGAATATCACCGCCAGAAAGCCTCCTTCCCACTTGATGGAACCTAAGTCAATCTTAAGTGTTTCTGGGGGCGTTCGTCAGGTCTTTTTTTCTGCAATAACATGAAAGAGCAGGTTCACTTAGAGTAGGTCCACTTTTAACAAAACTGTTTTCCGCAGTCAAGCAGAGCAGTAATTATCACTGAAAAATCCAGTTTGAAGCGATTAGTTTTGTATTCTAGAACAGAAAAGCAGTTTAACTTTTAGAAATGAATTCATAATTTTGATCATTTAATGCTTCAGCCTACTGTGAACAGATGTTTCAAATTATTTGCCATTCTAATGTGAAATCAGCAACAGCATTTATCATTTTTTATTTCAGAATAATTATAATTTCAGAAATCTAATAATTTCAAGTTCATTTTTTAACAGGACATTCCACAAATTACGATGGGCTGCGACTGAAACGTTTCAAATTAAGTTTGATGCAGAGTATAGGTAAATGTTCAATGGGTCTCTTAATGCTCTTTTGTGTTTAAAAATACTCATGGAGGTTCGTCAAATCAGCTTCCATCTTCCCATTGCTGTCGTGAGCAGTTTTGGTAGTCTTTGCAACCACGTCTGTCGCCGTCTCAAAGCCCATGATATGGGAGCGTTTACACCAACACTGTGATGGCCACTGTGAAGAGTCCGTGTGAAGAGGTAGCACGAGGTTTCCGTTGAATAGCTTGGGAGGATTCTATGTTCTAGAGTTGAGTGTTGATTTCGGAGTTTCACTGCAGCAGTGTGGTCACAAGTTTTTGGTTATTTTATCTTTTAACCTCGTGCAACACAGAGGGTCAACTTCGATTTAAGCCACCCATTTTCCTTAGTAAAAGAATTCTTTTCCATAGCTTGTGTAGCCTGTCAGAACTCAATTCTCCTTGCATCGCTGTTAAAAAATTTTAACCGAGACACAAAGCGATTTAACCTCGGAGACACGTGGCAATTTTAATTAACGATGAAAAATACCAGGCGAGCGTCAATGAAATGACGTTGATGCTTGTTAGCTAAGTCGGGCCTAATGACGCATTTCTTGAAACCTAATTTTCTCATACAATTTTTGCATTGGTAATTGCTCGATCGATATCTTCCCTTTCTCCACTATGAGCGCACAGACTGTTGCGATACTTGTTGCGTGATCGAAGTACGACGCATCTTGAAATGAGCGTCCCGAATATTTCAGCCTATTCATGTATTTAAGATTGAGGAATGAAAAGATTTAAAATTTTTCTGGATAAAACTACCATTCAAGCATGCAAATGGTTGGTGAATCCAATGAGAGGCTAGATCCTTATTGATTTTTCTTACCCATTCACTACCGATGTCGTAGTTCTTAAGATTTATAATTCCTGCAGATCTTCTGCTCACAATACGTAATCAAGTAATAATCATAATCACTATTATAAAAGGAGACGCGTCCGTCTGTCCGTCCGTCCGTCTGTTTTACCCCCTCTTCTAATCGATAGCTTTGATAGCAACAAGGAGAAAGCTCAGGGGGACCAACGCAAGATTTCAATTTTTTTCATCCGATTCGTTTTAAATTTAGCCAGTATATGTATCGTTGAAAGAAAAATTTTTTTTCCTCATGTAACTTTTTCGATTTAGACCTTATTTATTGAAAAATTCGAAAAATTTGTTTTTTGGGACATTTTTATGGATAATTCAAAAAAAGACTAGTCATTTAGTTTTTATGCTAGATCAAAACCAAACACAGTTTTAAAATCCTTGGAGCATTTGTAACAAAAGTACGGTAGAAAATTTTACATTTGTAACTTTTCTTTCTTTTTATATGCGATATTTTATCACTAATCAAATACACACTAATTTTGGGTTTTGTGATTGTTAAAAAAAAAATTTTACAATTTGGAAGTTTGCTATCGTCCTTTTGTTAGAAATTTTCCAAGGCTTCTAAAACTGTCCTTGTTTTTGTTCTAGCATAAAAACTCAATGACAAGTTCTCTTTTGAATGTTGAAAGTTAGAGGTTTTGAGTATAAGCCATAAACAAAACTTTTTGTTGAAGTGTGATATAATTGACAATTTATGTGATTGAATGCTGTTTTCATTTTTATTTCGATAATCTCCATGCATAACCTCATATTCACACTGTGAATTGTAATTTACAAAAAAAATTATGAAAAACAATCTTTTTATGAAAATTATGAACTTTTATATTTGTAGTCTGATTCTTATGAAATTTGACTATTATATGTAATTTTTTTAAACACAATTTTTTCTAATAATTTTTTCGATGCAGGCCTTAGTTTTCTGAAAAAATTGGACATATTGGTGTTTTAGTTCTTTTTTATTGATATTTCAAATGAATGGAACTCATTGAGTTTTTATGCTAGTACAAAACTAAAGACAGTTTTAGAATCCTTGAAGCATTTTAAACAAAGTTACGGTTTCAAATTTTCCATTTCCTGTTTTGTTTTCTATTTATATATGGTCGAATTGGGGTCGAAAATTCAGGATTTTCCCCTTACCCCTCCTGGGGGGGGGTGGGGATCTAATGTCCGTAGCGCCATAAAATCTTAGGACCGAATAGTCTTCCACCTAAGGTCCTTTTCCAACAACAAAACAAAAAAGCTCACCGGACCGACAGAGGCCTGGCAGGGGCCTGGGTTGGCCCCCCTTAAGAAATACAAAAAATCATTCTATTGCATTATTTTTCTGAGGCGATTCAATTCCATTTCACTTGCATTATGGTATCCAGAATACGCAATCGGCTTATTTTTACAAACAGAAATTTTCTTTGGAGCTTTCTCTGTTGAAATTCCTCATGCTGCTTTGATATTTTCAACTTATAATGCGGAAATAAATGTCTTAAATTCGTTTGACCAGTAACCTGGCTACCACTTGGTATAAGGCCCAAGATTTTGGAACTTGAGTTATTGTTTTCGCAATTGCGATTTTTTTGAAAAGCTTCGCAGAGATAATAGACGACATTTCAGAATAAAACTTCGGCAAAAGAGGCCACCAAAGATAGAAATGTGTCCAACCGCAAGAGAGAAGTAGCAAGACTTCGACAGCAAGAAAAACGCCGAAGACGATCGGATGAACAACGCGGCAAGACGAAGCAATGTTGCTCGCCAACGAGAAGCTAGAGCTAAATTGACCCTTGAACGGCGTTTGGAAATTCTACGGAATAATGCAGAGCAACACCGAGTAGCTAGAGAGGGCCTAAACACATGAAAGAAGCGAGGAAATTCTTCGGCATGACGCTGAACATCATCGAGTGGAACGAGAGAATTTAAAAACTCAAGAAAGAAGGAAAAAAATTCTTCAGATCGATGCCGAACAATTAGATCGTTTTTTTTTCAGAAACCAAAAATATTGTATTACCGGTATATTAACGGGCATTACACTATTTAATATAATTCAAGAGGATACTTCTGGAACAAGATAAAAACTACATAAAACACTCTTTGAATGGTCCACGCTTTTGAACATGAAAAAACAGTTTCAAAATCTTGCCGGATTGATTTAAAAAACTTAGGTAAGGATAACTTACGAAGGCGTTAGATAATATTTTAATTCATATGAATGTTAACAGTTTTTTACAGCGTACATGTACAATTTTAAACATTTTGGCTTTGGTTCCTTATTCCACAGTAGACAATCTTTATTCAAGTTTAAATTTAGCATACATTCGCCAGTTTTTATCGAATGCAAATTCATTATAGTGTGTGCCTTTTAAACTGTAGCTTTTGTCCAAGCCATTGTTTCCCCAGTGTATGAAACTGGGCAAAAATTTATGCTTGTGTTTTCAGGTAGAAAAATTTCTCTGCAATTTATTTCTTATTGATGTTAAACGATAATGCTATCTGTAGAAATCGATGTATAAATTAGTAGAAGCTCTTAAAAACTGAATGAAAACTACTGTGTTTTACGTTACAGGAACCTGTGCTTATTGACTCAGTCAACAAATAACTTGTACATCTCAGCTGGAAATGACTGTCGACCACGACGCCAAACCATCCGAACTGCATCGTTCTGTAGCGTTGTCGACCGCAATATCTAGTTGGGAATGTTCAAGTTGTTCACATCTGTTTTTTTTCTTTCAGGGTCAAAGAGCGACCTAAACAATTTTTTCCGGACGTACCGACGAGTATCTATTACTCATGGATTACACTCAATTCATCATTCATGGATATTTTTTTGTACCATCTGAACGAGCGTCGTCTTTGAAATGGGAAGTACGCCATGCAGGGCTTGACGTTTCTCAAATCTTCCTCGTTTATAGGCTCCTAACGACTTGAGATATATACCTTGTTCGATTATTTCCAGCAATGAATGCACAAAAAATCATGGAACAACGACAGCGTGACACTGGTTGATGAGAGCAAACCTCCGGTGCGAAAAGAGCTATCTGAACTTCCGAGCTTCTAACGCGGATCTACTCGTGGGAAAAATGCTTAAGTTTGTAAGCGTATAACTCTTAATGTAGACTTATGCCTATAACCTTATTTTATTTAAGGTGTAATATGCATGTCAATGTAGTTCTTGAGCGTCAACTGGGAATAATTGTTCTGGAAAAACTGTATTTACATTTGTAGAAATGTTATTTACATATTTGGAAATGTGTAAAATGTATGCATTCGCCTTCAGTGAAATTATATATTCTGTGGACAGTCAAATTGTTGTGAAACTTAACTCACGTCAGGAATAGATTTTTCTTTCACATATTCGACAACACTTCAGCCTACCTCGGGCAGACACTGCGTCTGCCAAGCTGTTTCTTTTCGTTTGCTGTTCCAGTTGCAGTTCCAACTACGAGGTCACGCAATTCCATTTTCTTCTGAATCGTTTAATTTCTGGCTACCTTTGTTCTTATATCATTTGTTTGATGTGCATTCGACCTTCTCATTTTGCGCAGTTTGAATCTCATGGGTTCGAATTTTGTTACATGTCTAATTTTCGCCTCACCAGTTGCTCTGCGTCCATCATCAAGTTGCCTTGATTCCCTGCGTTATTGATAGAACCAACAAATATGAAAATACACTCCATAAAATCTTACATATCGACTTGAACACTAGCTGGACGAAGGCAGCTACTGCAACTTGACCTTTGGCTTACTTCACCTTAAACCTTCAATACTTTTTTAAATTTCTTGTACAATTAGGAGACACTATTAACTATCGTTTACAAAAGCATATATGACCTTCTAGGATGATTTTTTTTATTACTTGTTAGCAGTACCTTCCTCCTTTGCAAGTTTTAACTGCCTTCCTAGTCCATCCATGACGATTTAGGTGTAATGAGACTTTCTAGCTGTTTGAAAAAACCTTTCGTATTTATTCTCTTTGATAACTACGATCATAGTACTGATGTGAAGACATTTGAATTGTTCCGTCATCATGTTAATATAACGAAACCAAACTAGATCTTTTATTGATCTTTCATATCGCTTTTTCCCATAACAAGAATTTCCATCAACACTACGCTATATGTTGGTTTTCGAAAACAGCAGCCTGCCTTTTTTGAAGGCCTTCATTATTCTGCTGATTATGGGTAACATTCCATTTTCAGAGGCTATTTGCATCCATTCAAGGCTTAGATTAGACTTTCAGTACGAACTGGGGACGTTTATTCCCCCTGCCGTTAATAAGCTTGCCAAAAAGCCGACGAGAAATTTTGGAGCATGGAAAAGACTACGGACATATATGATTACAATTTTTATTTAGTTTCTATTACATTGCTAATACTTCATGTTTGGCACCACTCGTACCTTGCTAAGGCTTAAACAAGATTGAAACCTGATATATGTAATCTTTAGTCGAAAAATCAGCAGTTTAGCTAACTTCGTGTTAAGAAAAGTGTTTTTTTACAAAAACCAATCATTTAAATCTAAATATGACGTAAAAATTCACTGTGATGTAAGTCATATGCATGCTTCACCATAAAAGACCGTTGTGTTTCAATCAGTATTTCTAACAAAACCATATATAATGAAAAAAATATTTGCACCAGCTTCACATGTCCCACGATTAGCAGAAACTGCGTCTCAATTAATTATGTGACTATGTGAAATTAAGACGTTGCAGAGAATAACTTTGCTTTTTAATATACTCTATAAATATTGTTTCAAAAACAATTCAGTATCTTCGAATCACCTCAATATGTTTCATATTTGGAGTCATTTTGAAGTTCATTTATCTAAATTCATACGACTATTTACTTCAACCAAAACTTCACACCAACTTTGGCTGCCAACAGCTACAATTGCAATATGAGCTCAAATGTTTTTCAATAACATTTGCCAGTTGCGCAATGAGAAGAAGCTTTGTCGAGTTTATCCTGCAATTTCGTCTTCAAGTAAATCCAAATTATGAAAACATTATAACCTAAATTCATTCCTAAGACTGAATCAGGTTTAACTGCATCAAATTTCGACATTTTTGCATATTTATTTCATCGCGCCTAATAGAACTTTTTGAAATTAAATGCTTAAAATGAAATTTATTGTTATTGTCTGAGGATTCTTTTAGTTTTTGGTTCTACTTGAAGTGTATATTTCGCATATTAACCCCAACTAAATGTTCATTTCCAATAAGTTACTTCACTACATTCGTCCATATTTCCAACATTTACGCGTGGTAGTCGTGGCTCTCTTAGTTTGTCTTGCATTTAACAACTGGATTCCGATTGCACTCCACTGAAGCGAACAGTGTAATAGTAACTATTTTACTGTTCCCGGACTCCATTTCAAAACTTACGCACGAACATACATTGGAACTGAGCTGTTTTTTTCTGATCCATCAATAAAATGTGTATATTTTTTTATTGAATTTCATTTAAAGATCACTTAAAAATTTGGATTACTGAGAAAATTCTTCTTAAATGAAAAATGAATACAACTTAATCTCTGAATTGGCGTGATTGTAGGTAAGAAGAAAGGAAGTCCTGGCTGCTGTATAATAAAACTAAATTTAAAAGACTAATGAATGATTGAATTCAAAAAGACTAATGAATTGAAATGATTAGACCGATTCATTTGTAAGGTATTCATCTTTCAATACATATCTCGAGAAAAATAAATTACAATCGAAACAACTGGGCATAACTGTGTTCTCAAATGTAATGACTTCAAAAGCTTTCACTTTTTTCATTATATGTAAAACTGGTATTGAGCAAATTTCACTCCAGAAATTCTTCTGAAAGAACTCTTTTTTCAGCATTATGGACTGCTGGGTATTACCAGATATGCAGAAAAATGCCATCTGAATATTTCGCAGCCTAACGATTACTGGCAGCGAGTAGCCTCGGAGTTGGTACGTTGTAAACTTTATCAATCATTATTTTCAAACTACGCTAAAGAATAATTTTAACAACTTGCAGTCATATGTCGAAAGAGAATACGTTAAATAGAAAAAGTTTTTTCCATATTCATAGCATTGACAAAGGAACATTCGAAAAATAACACAAATTAGCAAAACACACAAACCAAAATAGCTCATTTATTGGTTACTTCACTTCTGCCAACCTGTTGTTCCATGGAGACGGGTGAATTTTTATGCGGGTGGCAGACACTGGATGAAGAATTCACGTATGGGGTTGAAGTGATTTAATTTTTACAGCTAATTATAAATATGTACACATCGTATCTTCAAAGTAAACATGGTAAATTTTTCCACTTGAAATTTGGATATAACCATTTACGAAAATATTTTAGGATTTCATTACATGTTATTGCAATATAATGCGATATTGTTTCATGGTCAAGTCGGTAAGTGAGGTTAATGAGCATAAAATCAACAGTACAATTCTTTACTTTTCTGAGAAAATGCCCTATCAATCATTGCCCAAGCCACGCATTTCTTGTAGGTGAATGGGAAGGCTGGAATGTTTAGCTCTAAACCAAGTCACTTCGCGGTGTGTGGGTCACTAGAATTCTTCATTTATGAGGATGTTTTCTTTCCGTACAAGTTTCCGTTAGATCATTCGAGCACCGACATTCGATCAATCATCATTACATTATTTTCACTCATAATCATCAACTTGCTCTGGTCTAGAGCATGATTTTGTCTGTATTCAAGTTCAGCTTTCCATTGTACCCAGTACTCCCATTAATTATGCTGAGAGCCAATGATTTGATATTGTGTTTTATTCATTATTCTATCAGTATTGGTTGGTTCATAAAACATCAAGGGAAAATACATATTATTTTCCTTCATTCATTGTCCAGACGTGAATGAGTGAAAACTCATTCGTAAAACAAACTCTCAACCATGTTAGAAGCTGCGCCGCTTCAATTCGATTTCAACTCCAGTATCCACCATAGTTTAATTTTCGGTCTTATTCTTGAAATTTGTTAATACAAACAAGGTTAGACTACCATGATGAACTGTGCTTAGCACGTGTTCAGCTGTCAGGCTGAACACCACGCACCCGATACGAACTGAATCGTGATCATTATCTCTGAACTCTTATCACTCACGGACGAGCTTCTCACTATATACAACACCAACACTCACCCACTCTCGTAACCTCTTCAGAAATTCTTGTGACTATCCTTGTCACTCAGATTTGGTTCTCATAAGCCATCCAATGACGATTCTCATACTGGATTCAATACTTTAACGGCTGCGTGAGCATTTAATTGGAATTTAGGTTGCCTGAAACGTAAAATTTGTGCTCGATGAGCAGCAGATTCTGGTATCGTTAACTGCCGTTCAAAAGTACAAAACGCAATTGTAGCTGCATATATTCCTCAAAAATAAATTTATTCCAGCACGAGGTATTTTACAAATAGAATGCTTATTGCTGAAATTTACGATATTTTACGGAAATTCGTAAGAAAATTCTATTATTTCACAGTTTAAATGGCATGGGAAAGATTTATGAACGAGGAAGAGAATATTCATTTTCACTAGAATGAGAAACCAACAGAAAATAGCCTAAAGTGAAATTGACAAATGACGTGCAAATTTTGGCTGAGCTGTCAAGTGATTTTTGCCAGAGTGGCTTCAGGAGTTTCTTCGATGATCGATGTGTCGTGCAGGTGAGATTTTCACGTCGAATATGTCATTACCATCGAACAGCAGTTACTATCCGTGCCACTTATGGCAGATAATAAACTCCAATTCCTGCTTTATAATTCTAAAGTTTGAATGAAAAGCTTCAATCATATTATTTGAAAAAAAATTTTAACCTCCAGTAAACTTATCTATATAAGGTTATGAATTGCTTTTTTTTTAATGCATGACAATCAACGCCAGGATGCAATGACGATAACCTCTGCCGTCGAGTCCGATCCTATTTTGAACTCGTGGATTAAATAGAGACTTGTGACTTTTTTCCTGCCCACCAACTCCCAACCGAAACAAACGCAGTAACTGAAGTACTCAACTTTTTAGGGGAGAGGCAAGTGCGTTAAAAACAAGGCCATGGTAGCCACAAACGCATTAAGTCCTGATAACTCTTTCAGCATTAAGAAATTTCAAAACCTATTGGTTGAACCATCACGAAACACTTCTGTTGAACTATCTGCGCATAAATGCAGACGTGAAACTGACCACCATGTTACTGAACATTTCACTCAAACATGACACTTGCATACTGTATAGACATAAGGAAATGATAGCGAGGAATAAGGCTTTGAAACTTAACATTTTATACTAAAAGCTTTACTGTTAAAATTGAACGTTTCGACTCGTTGAGTCATTCTCAACAAAATTGCCCTGGAAAAAAATGAACTATATACGTATTGAAAATATCAAAAAGGACATTATACTGCATAGACTTTATACGCATTACACATTTTGATTTTCCAAAATAATTATTGTTTTAGTTTGTTGTTTTCTTGTTTTCATTTTCAAAATTGTTTCAATTGTTTTCAAAATATCATACTTTGCTGTTTAGTAATTGTTTAATATATGTTGTACGTGATATCGAATGTTATTTTGATATCACTCTATTAATTCACAGAAAAGGGATTATTTTCATCACGCATGAATGTTACTATGATAGGCACTTCTTAACTGTGAATCATATGCCAAGGAAAAATGTTTTGTAGTACCACTAACATTTATTAAAATATGTATAAAAAGAGGCTTGAATAAACAACTAAATCCTCTGTATTAATTTATCTATGACAGAAACAAAGAAGAGCAAAACGTCAGGCCACAGCGCGCAATGACCTACACGCAGGAACACGCGCTCCTCCTGCAAGGACCTCACCAGCGTCCATCCTGTGGTGCGCTCATTGCTGGGACAAGCGAGCGATCAGTGTTACTCCCATTTTTTGATATTTCATTTTAGAGTTCATATTTGCTTCTGCACGGCTTATCGCAACGATATATCTCAGATTTAATAATACTCTATAGATTCTCCATGCAATAACATTATTGAGGACTCAGTGAGCGCGGAGGCCACTGCATTGTCTAAATATTCCTCTGTGAGCCTGATGTGTAGAAGTGCACTTGTACTTAAAACTCAATATTTGGTACCAGTACCGAGGGAAAAATGCTGATTTAGAACATCAGTAAATGATTGTGAGTTCGGCAGCGGCTAAACTAATATATCTGCAGCAATAATAATGTGGGCCAAGACATCACTCTTCTGCCTCCCTGCTGACGGTTCTCATTCTAGACATAGTGTGGCAATTTAAATTCTGATCTCTTAACCTATCATTGGGACTGTCTGAAGAAACCATTCATTCAGCTGCATATTTAACCTTCAAAATATCAACTTTGAGGTAATTCTTGCCTCATGATGTTTTATTCGTGTTTTTGCGTTGTACGAAATTTAACTTTTGATTTTTTTGCATTTCAACCTTCACTTGAATTCTGAAGCGCATGTCTCGCGACACATCGATCACCCTGAACTCTAGGAAGATGACCTTAATGCTATAAAGAGACATTTTTTCTCAGCCATTGTTATCTTTGTCAAATCACGTTAGGTAAAACTGGCAATGGTTTTACCAACAGTGAAAATTCTTTTCACTTTTTGCTTTTCATGGTCTCTAATCGAAATGGTTTTTCCAACATTTTTTTTGTGATAAAATTCAGTCGACATTTTCTTTAACCTGAAGCTTTCATTTCTTCAATACCATCTGGCACCCAAATTTAAAAAAAAAATTAAAGTACCAAAGCAATCTTTCCTAGGAATTTTTATTCACTCCATTAAAAAGCGTGTAAAGAAAATAAATAAGTGGGAATTATTCATTGGTATATATAACATTGAATTCAATAAACAGTTGAAGTACAGGCCTGCATGTTATCGTCTAACGCAGAGTGTGTGTGGGGGTCAAATATTGAAGGATCGAAACCCAGCATTACAAGCCCGACGTTTATTCCCGTTGGGAAAAAGAAGAAAGTTATCCGCAATTCAACTCCCTGTCCAGGTGTTTCAAATGGATACCGGCTCGAACGGAGGTAATTGTTACTGCATTATTGTGCTCGTTGAAAGGTATTTGAGCAGCCAATGTCTTCCACCTAGATTTAAATATAACGTTTTCAGCATGACGTGCAATCCGAAAGATTTTTTTCGTTCTCAAGCAACCACCGTGCATGCCACGACACTCTGGTCCTGACAGGTGACGTACCAGTTGGTTACATTTCATAGGAACCATTTGTGCACCATCACCGTGTTAATCTACTCGATCTAGGTCCCTTATTTCTTATAGTTCCTTCAAAATTATTCAGCTTTCTATATTGTTAATTCTCTTAGCCTTTAAACGATCAGATATAGCTTCAGGTACACTGAAATTTAAGCGTTGCTTGCATCGTTCAGTAATAAATATTGTGATCTGCTAATGTACTCCGTCAGCTACATAAAGCTGTTGCCTCATTAGTTAACATCAATTCCAGGCTGCAATACGTCATGCTTCTGTTGTTGGTCTAGTACTGTGTTTCCAAAAGGTAAATCTCACGGGTAAGCTAAAAAGGAGAACCAAGGTTAGGAATTACAATGCTAATTGCAGACGTTTCAGAAAATACAAATTCTATTTTCAGTGCTGCAACATCAAAAAAGAAGGGTAACTTGGAACACCTTGGTAGATGTAACAAAAAATATTGGTCAAATACAGTCACTGACGTATTAAATTAATTTCAATCTCCATAGATCCCCAGAGATAAAGGGAATAAGGGCACCGTGAAAAAATTATTCCCCTTCAACTATGATACTGCATTCCGTGATTTTTATCCTACAGCATTTCTACACGTGATTTGAGTGAAAATCCATCCGGCCAATTTTTTCTCGAACGAAATAAGCAAGAAATATGCAGTTCGAACAACTGTTTGCATACAATTACTCAATTCAGGTTAAAGGGACGTTCTGCACAGAGTCCAATGCCGCAGGATTTCAACCCCGCCCACCCCTCTCCCTCCACCTCCGAGCAGCTACAGCGCCACCTCCGAGCAGCTACATCATTGTTAGGTTAGGGTAATTTAGGTTAGGTAAGTTAATTAACTTAAGTTAGGTTAAGTAGGTTAGGTTAGGTTAGGTTAGGTTGGGTTAGGGTAGGCCAAGTTCAGTTAGTTTACGATTAAGTTAAAAAAGTTAGAGAATCCCTGTTTTTGCGTGCCGAGATGGAGGGTCGAATGGCCAAACACCAGCGGTCGTTGTCATAACTTATTACATTTATTTAATGCAGGTTAACTTTGGTATTCCGCTATAGTATCCACTTACTAAGTACTTGTAGTGGTTATAATGCAGTGATTAATAATAACTGTAAAGCGAACAGATAGGTTAATAAACCTCAGTAGTACTACATAGTTAAAAAATTGGCGCAAATGGCAACTTCATGTAGCAACTCGGAGGTGGAGGGAGAGGGGTGGCGGGGTCAAAATTCTGTGGTATTGGACCCAGTGCGGACGGTCTAGGTGGGAGTCGGAAGAATTGTTGATTTTCTGTTTTTAAATGCATCTAATAGAGGATTTTATTGCGCTTCCATTGGTATCATTCGCTCGAGTCTACTTCTATCGGTATGCCCCCAGAGGGGGGGAGCGAGGAGGGGGGTGTTGGCATGACCTTGACGCAGAGCGACCCCTCCCACCCGTCATTATTGGGGGTTAATTGGGAGTGTTTCTTTGCGGCAATGGCAATAGAGTTCGTTCATGGGCTACTCAAGGTGTTTTCATATTCGAACGAAACATTCTAATGTCACGATACGCTACTTGGGCGTATGACGTCACTCTTGAGGAATTTAAACCTCGACAGTCAGAGTGGAAAAGGAAATTAAAGATGGAAAATATACAGGAAGAGGATGGACAGAAAAGGTTGAAAATAGAAATAGCAGTATTAGTATGTTGTACCACGAGTTTACCTTAGTTTTTTATCAGCATGGGACAATGAAATACATTCGAAAGATTCAAACACATTTGTATTTAACGTTGAATGTTGAACACGAGAGTTAAAGCACACAAAATATCTGAACGAAATAATCAAAAGGAGCACGAGTGCAATGATGAAAAGTTTGCATGACATTCCTGACAAAAATTCAATGCGACTTGGTATTCAAAGAAAAGGAGTGTAATGCTCACCGAGAATCCAGATTATCAATTATCAAGCGTGAGCAAATGATTAACGGTTGCACAAAATTTAAGGCAAATTCTAAATAACATGAGATCACGAAGTAATGAGGACAACGCATGACAGAGTAACATCTGTTAGACTTAAAAAGGAAAGTAAAGCTCTTAAAGCGAGGATCCGATTTTTATTAAACTTCGGCCACCTCCTGATGTGCCGGTATAAGGTTAAAATCCCACCAACATCCGCGGGACCCACAATAATTGGTAGTCCAATACAACTGGAAGAGAATATACAGGCTGTAAGGCTTATCGTTACCAAGTATTTATATGGTTAAAACGAGAAGAAATTTAATACGATTTTCGATATTTCAAATGATAATTCAATTCCCTACGCAACACACCTACAAAGCGGCTGGCTTGGCCTCGAACCACTACGACGGTGCGTTTTATAAAACAGCACAGCACCGACGACAGGATAAATCGTACAGGTGCGGCGGACAACCATAGGCGACCAACAGCAGGGCTGGGTTAAAAAGCGGAGTCTCGGGCAGACTTCAATGTTATTCTAGAAGCAGAAAATTTAAGTTAATTTACTGAATTTAGAAATAGTTACCGTTTACTGGGCATAAATTTCATACAGTTCAAGATATCACACTTTTAAGTTCAATTAAGGACTACAACGTTGCACCAACCTTGAAACTTAAATGGGCACATTTCAAGAAGCACATATTAAAGGCCATCAGAGGAAAAACAGAAAGTTTAAGTAAGAGATGACTTAGTAATTTTAAGCTATTACGGTAATAAGAAGATAACTTCTCATTAAGAGGTAGGTAGAAATTTTAAGTTGTGCGCTCTAGGCCAATTTTAAGGTTTTAAAGTTTTAAGGTTAAGATTTTAAGGACTCCTAAATAAGAGGGTAAGTATACAGGGTGTCGATGGAACTCTTGGTACAAACTTCGGCTACTAGTAGAAAATACAAATTTAAACACTTTTTCATCAGTAAAAAATATCGAAAAACGCTTAGTTTTTAATTATTGGGCTTAAAAGTTTTTAATGCTACGATACAAGAACACAACAGCGATTTCGCAACAGACAGGAATGAGGGCAATATGGGGAATTAGAATGAACAAGTGTTGGCCGTATCGAACATGTTTTATTTACAGTTTAAAACATTAATTCACAGATTCAGGAAATTTCTAGAAATTCCTAGTCAATGTTAACGACCCCTGGTGAGTAGCGTATGCGTATCTTTTGTCAGTTAGCACCGTGGCACTGAAGTGGTTAGATGTATCGCCTTACAAATGCACAAATGGCAGACATGCATTTCACTTATGGTGCTGCTATAATGGTAATGCGAGACGTGCCGCGAGAATCTATCACGAACGTTACCCTAATCGAGAAGTCCCTGATCATCGATTATTCGCTGCATTGCACCGAAGATTGACGGAAACCAGCAGTTTTAGTGTGAACAGAGGAGACGTTGGTCGCCCAATAAATTATCATCGAGAGCAAGAAGAGTTGGAAAATTTCCGTAGAAACCCGCGTACGAGCACCCGTGCCGCAGCAGCATCTTTGGGTATTCGTGACCATAGTACAGTGTGGCATGTATTGAACCGGAATAATTATCATCCGTATCACTTCCAGAGAGTCCAGGGTCTCCTTCCCGTTGATTATGGTCCTCGTGAGCGATTCGTGCAGTGGTTTTTAGATCGGGGGGTAGAAGATGCGAATTTTACAGAGTGTGTGCTTACGGATGAAGCAACCTTCAGCCGAGATGGAATTTTTGATTATCATAACTATCACTCATGGCAGCAGAACAACCCTCATGTCATCCATGAACGTCATCACCAACATCTCTACACTGTCAATGTTTGGGCAGGTATCGTGCACAATCAACTCATTGGTCCATACATTCTGCCAGAGCGTCTTACTGGAGATGTGTTTAAAATCTTTATTGAAGAAGTCCTTCCTGGTTTATAGGAAAATGCGCCATTAGGTATTCGTAGACGACTTTGGTTTCAACACGATGAAACATTTATAAGCTGTTTATTGACATGGATTTTAACAATCACAAGAACCGTAAAAGATTAAAAACATCAGCAATTAAAAGCATGATTGATGCACGTAAATTCATAAGTGGGAAAAGAAACAACTTGCAGTCACTTTTTTTATCTGATTTCATCTTCTAATTATTATCTGATCCTAGAATACCAGCACTAGAAATAGAAATACAATTACTTTCAAGAAAATTGAAGGCCTTAATAAAATAGAATAAAGTTTTGCGCAATAATTATGACTACAAGGAAAGTTTTCCTTACTTTCAGAGGTAAAATAGAAGAATCAATAAAGGATTTCTCCTTCCTTAGTATCGGCCCAAATTTGTTATCTGAGGAACAAAAGAGCGTTCAAGAATGTTGTTAATGACAATCATTTCATTGCGCAATGCTAAACTACTCGACACGAGCAGCTCGAAATCTTATGATACACCAAGCTAGGGAGTGAATTTCTTGAAATCGAAAACATTAGTCGTGCTCACGATGCATAACCAATCGCTTATAAGTGAATACTAAAATATTTTTCGCTACATTAAGTTAGTAACTCATAAGCATGAAATTTTTCATTACGATAAAGATGCAAGAAGATAGAACTTACATCAGTGAAATGGGTTCTAAGTTAATGAATCTGTTGAAGATACTGGTGAAAAACACTTTAAAACTAGTTTCCCACTCTTGATATTTGGTACAAAATGTTGATGAATGTAATCATTTCTGAGGTGTTCGATTAATCTCAATATCAGTTGTCGCCAAATTTATGGAATAAAAATTATATATTCAGAATATCTTAAAACCCTTCAACGATATATTGAATTGAAGTAGTATTTATTCATTTAGTTTCATGTGCTCAAAACGTTGAATGAGACAGGAATTGCTTCTCGACTTCATCCAGGGCGCCTGTGCGTGGTTGGTGTGAGACGACGTTGGGGACTTCGGTGGCAATGCGATAATGGATCACTCGGTGCTTAATTGTTTCCGCACTCAGTTCTATTCTACTATATTTTGCGCGGGAAGTAGAGCCGTTTTAACACAAACTTTTAAAGCCTGGCTCATTTTTCAATCCCATTCGCTAGATGCAACTTCAATTAAGCACCTATCTACCATCACTCTGGCAACATGGGCTGGTGAAGCATCTGTTATTTGAAATAGTGGTTGTACCAGGATAGCAAAGTTCCCGAAAATTGATGCAACCATTGCTCAAACTGTGAAAACACGCACAGGTGTGAGGAAATAAACTTGAATCAAACTATATAGGACAGTTGAGTTATTTTGACTCCAAAAAAACATGGGCTCTCAAGTTTGCAGCGAAAGATGTTACATTTTTTACATTCAACGTTCTCTACGCGTAGGTTTTGTTCACATGTATTACAATGCAAAAATGAGGACATTTATTGTTCAGTGTTTCACTTCGGTGGCCGAGACTTTCAGGAGAGTTAAGTTCGCTTTATTTATCGAATTTCGACTCAAAATCTATACGAAGTTCATAGCTTCAGCCAAGTAAAATTGAACGAATTCTCTATTTTACTTCAGTAATTTTAATTACTGACAATATGATAGTCCACGTCAACAAAATAAGACAAACCTTGACAATATTAGATCTCTGAGAAATATCTATTATTTCAAGTTTAGGTAACCACAAATGATGAAAATAAGAGTCACTATGAGCTGTAAAGTTATGAGACACAGAGTTTGGTAGTGGGATACGTGCGTAAAAAAGTTTTAGAGAAGTGGTTTGTAGATAATACACATAACTAGTCTGGATTCCAACTATTCTAACAGTTCCCGCTCTTTAACACGATCGCGTGATGACCCACCGAGGTCAATAGAAGAGATTCGCGTACAGATGGTGACCTGCAGGAGGGTAAAAATGAAGTTTTGAATCAAGTTGATGGAAGCCAAATGAAGACTCGTTCCAATAAATTTTTTATTCAATTCAAAGTTGAAAACTGAATTTGAGTTAATTTCATAAAAAATCTTATGTTTTAGGCTGGAGGGTTAATAAATCTTCGGACGTGAGAATTATGATTTCAGAACACAGTATGTGTTGCATTTGAAGCTGATACTTCTCCAACCAAAAGTTTCCTTCTTTGAATAAAACTTCGGTTTGAAAATAAAAAATAATGCAAATTTTTTGAAGGTTGTGTCATTTTCTCCTTTCTTTCTGAATAAAAAGGCACTGAATGTTATGAGCAATTTTTATCAGAAACATTTTTTTTTATATTGAAAATATTGAAAAGTATTTCGAAAACAGTTAAACATAAAATTCATGGATTTGAAATAATATTTCAAAAAAGTACTTAAAATAGAAATAAAATTTAACAAAAATTTTATGCTAGAAACATGAAAGCAAGCCGACTAAGTGGAAACAAGGATAGAAAACTTTGCACGATTGGTGCTGCACATGCACCGCAAGTTACATCAAGCTGTTTTATATTTATCCGAATGCCAACCTTCACGAAGTTGTGATTCCAATTATATCCCACCAGAATGATTGAATTGCTTGATGGCTTGATGCAGTAGTTAGGAATAGCAAATATCGCCGCATCTAGACGGGTTTTGCGTGAAACTGCCAGGAAAATTTGGATTTGAAGTGAAGCCACTGTGGAGCATTTTAACCTCACGGCAAAAACGAATTCTTGCAACAGAGATTTAGAAAAATTTCTAGATATTCAGTCCACGATTAGTTTCGTCTGGCTGCAAATTAGTGTTCCACAGCATGGTCTTGTCCCCCAATGATGATAACTGTAACAGAGGTTGTTTTCAAAATGAATGTTAGACTCTAATCTACAGGAATAACTTGCACCTCACCAACATCAAAAAAATTGTTTGAATTCGATTCAAAATACAAGTAGCGACCGACAATTGATGGACTTATGTCTATATCTGACCAACCACTTTTCACTCCTATCGTGAAATTCGCTATCTGGGCATTTTGAAGTTCATCCGATGACACGCCTAAGCGTACGATAACATTCCCAAAGTTTCCTGACGCAGCACGGTAGGCGATAGTCACTCTTTTGACGTCCACTTGGTACCCGAAATCAATTTTCAAGAAATTTTTTTGGGAAGGTAATCCCATAGAACGGTATTCATCAGTCACAGGCCAACACATGTAGCCGTCTACTGCTCCACTGCTGGTCAAATTTCCGCTGTGAGGTGATGAAGTCGTGGTCATCGAGCTCCTTATGATGTCTCGGTCATCCGCCCACGCTGAGTAGCAGACGCTGTAAGTCGAGGTTTCGTGTGAGCTGCTGAAGATCCCAGTGAACCAGTGAGAAACGAAGGACTTGTGCAGATCACAACCGTTGGAATCTGCTCTGGCGGAAAACCGTTTTAGGTTACAGTGAATGATTCTTTCAATTCAAAGATTATTATCTGCACAGACCGTTTAACAAGTTTGATTCGTGAGGTATTCAGTCGATGCGTGTGGTGAAGAAAATAAGATTGAAGCATTTGTAGATGTCTTCATATACCGTGGTGTTGAAATAATACAACACGTTGATTAAATCGCCAGATTCCTCATTTCTAAACCACGTACAATTACGAAAAGTGGACTATGAATAAGCAATAGTATAAAAAGGTTATCTAAATGATATTCTGCTTGTTCCTCCCTTAGTCCGTCCGTTACCTTTTCACTCGAGTTTGCGGTCTCATTGATACCGAATTCCTGAGTGTTACACTAAAAGATCGCTGTTAGGCCATCGCCAGGATGGGTCGACTGGTGCTTCTGTACTACGGAGGGACAATAATTCTTCCCTCGAATAAACTGAGCTCGCGTATCACAGATCCTTGCGAAATGTACTTCTGTCTCGAATTTCAGATTTTCGTTAGCTTGCTGGCTCAATCGTTTTTTCGCTTGACTACTATTGGAAGTTTTGCTACTTTGCCACGCAGCAACATAAAGTTTATGGCAGCAACAGAAAAACTGTTGACGAAACTCGACTTCATAAATATCAGTCAGCAAACTGACTTCTCTTCTATCCCTGAAATACCAGGAAGATTCCAATGGAATAACCAGCCTGCGAAAATACGGCCTCTTATCGATCAACTGACGACCCTCCGGTATCCCTAAGACAGTACCTTTTCTTCATGTTTTAAGTGGTAATTATAGCCTTAGAGCAACGCAATGGAGCGAAGATTGGAAGCTACTCGCGATAGAATAAAACTCTACTGGCAGCAAATAAGGAACAAAAAACAGCAGGAAATCTTTGAAAGGGACAGGCAACGTCAGCAAGTGAGACAAGCTGCAATTTATGATAAACAGTATGAAGAGTCCCTTCAGCGAGACAGTGGAAGACAACAAATCATACGTGAAGTATGAACGAGGAGCAGCAATCTTGGTACCTTGAGCTTCAGTGAAATTTATTTCAGTAAAGAAGACAAAAAATGAACGATTAGCAACAATCGCAGTATAGAGAGCAGCAAAGGAATTCATCCCAACCAAGAAGACAAAGTATGGATGAGGAACATTGAGCACAGTACCTGAGCGTCAGAGAAATTCATTTCGGCAAAGAAGGCAAAATATGGACAGGGGAGCTGCAATGGGATAGGTATCATAAATTGGCAATTGTAAAGCATTTGCTAACTACAGGGCCTCTTAGGGAAACACCCAAAGTCTGGGATTCTTGAACCGGGAGTATTGGGTATCATAGGTTAGATAATGTTGATGAATTTTTTTCACGGGTCCACGTTTTATTTTTATGTTTGACATATTATCGGGATAGGTTCGGTTGCTATAGATTAGAGTAGGATTGGTTAGAATATGTTAGAGAAGGGTTGGTGAGGTTAGAATATGTTGTGTTAGAATAATTGGTAAGGTAATGTTGACCAAATTTTTTCAAAAGTCCTCCTAGCTGAATGACGACATTGGTTAACTTAGGTTAGGATAGGTTAGGTTAGGACAGGATAGATTGAGATTTATTAGATTAGGATAGTTTAGGTAAGAATAGGTTAGATATGTTAGGTTAGGATAGGTTAAGATCTGTTTGGTTAGGATAGATTAGATAATGTTGACGGTATTTTATCATGGGTCCACAGTTTTTTATGTTTGACATATTATCAGGAACGTTTCGGTTAAGATAGGATAGGTTAGAATATGTTGTGATGGATTTGGTTAGAAAAGGTTTTGTTGGAATTGGTTCGGCGATGATGACCGAATCCACCTCGCGTAACAATGGCACTGTTGGTGGAATTTCCACGGGTCCTGCTAGTAATCACTATTATAAAAGGAGCCGCGACCGTCCGTCCGTCTGTGTGTCACACCCACCAGCCGAAAGTGTGTGATGAGTGTATCTGTAATACAAGTTTCATCAACTCCACAATTGTTTTCGGTACATTAATTAACCCAGCAGATTCAAAGTCGGAATGAACATCACGTGTATTGGTAGGTTAGATTAGGTTGTATAGAATATCAGTAGTTGAGACTGAGGAAAGTATAGGAAAGTTATAAGACAGCATAGAAAATCGTGGGAAAGCCATATTAAAGCTCAATTGGTCTGCCATTTTATCACGCTGTCAAGGAAGCTTAATGACTATTTTGATGGGAGTTTCCCCAGTGCACAAGATTAAGAGTATTTTATTTAATCGCGGATTCTGTTGGGTTGGATATATTTGTTTTTGATCCACATCTGAAGCGTATTTTTTAGAAAATATCGATTCCAGTCATTTATGACGGATCGCGTACACCAAAAAAACCCTACACCTCGACCTTCTCGCGGCGCCAGCAACGTAATTAACATCACCTCCTCCCTCCCCATTTAAAAAAAAACAAGGGTGTACTTGTATATTTAAAGCCAGTAAATATTTAAAACAAAAATATACATGAACATCTATATAATATTCTGCTCGTTCCTAACTTAGTTAGTTAGTTACTTAGTAAGCCCGTCGGTTACGCTCTCATCCGAGTTAGCGGAATCATGGAGACCGAATTCCTGAGTGTTACATTAAAAGATCTCCTTTACATGCATTGATATGTTTGACATTTTGTATCAACTTCTCCTAATTGTTAAGAAATAAAATCAGAGAACCGTACCTTTTCTTCATGTTTAAGTGATAGTTGCGCCGATTATAGCCTTAGAACCACGCAATGGAGCGAAAATTGGAAGCTACTTGCGATTGAATGAGACTCTACGGGCAGCGAATAGAGAATAACCAACGGCAGAAAATCCTTGAAAGGGACAGCAATAATGTGTGAAAATATGGATGAGGAGCAGAAATTTTGATACATTGAGCGGCAGAGATATTTATTTCAGTAAAGAAAGCAAAATATTGATGAGGAGAAGCGGACACAATACCTAGAGCATCAGAGATATTTATTTCGGCAAAGAAGGCAGAATATGGACGAGGAGCAGCAAAGGGCTAGGTTACCATAGGTTAGATAATGATGAGATTTTTTCACGGGTCCATGATTTTTTTATGTTTGACATGTTATCAGGATAGCTTCGGTTAGGATACGGTAAATTATTATATGTTTGGTTAGGATAAGTTAGATTAGAACATGTCATGTTAGAATTTGTTAGGTAATTTTGACCGATTTTTTTCACGAGTCCATCTAGCTTAGCAATAACATTGGTTAAGTTGGGTTATGATAAGTTAAGATATGTTAGGTTTGGATAGGTTAAAGATTTGTTAGGTTACGATAGGTTAGGTAATGTTGGTAGAATTTTTTCACGGGTCCACGGTTTTTTTATGAGTGACATATTATCAGAATCGGTTCGATTACTATAGGTTAGGGTAGGATTGGTTAGATTAGGTTAGAATATGTTAGGTAAGAGTAGGTCAAGTTAGAATATGTTATGTTAGGAGATATGTTAGGTTAGGATAGGTTAAGATTTGTTTGGTTAGGATAGATTAGATAATGTCGACGGAATTTTATCCTGGGTCCACGGTTTTTTATGTATGACGTATTTTCAGGAACGGTTCGGTTAGGATAGGTTAGAATATGTTGTGATGGATTGGGTTAGAAAAAGTTTTGTTGGAATTGGTACAGCAATGATGACCGAATCCACCTCGCGTAACAATGGCACCCACTGGTCCTGCTAGTTATAATAAATACGTGAATAAAAGTTCACAGTACTCAACTTTTTTTCGATATTATACAACAAAATTATTGAAAGATGATTCCAGAATGTTATAATAGATTCTACTATTTGGCAACCGAACTCTTATCCCATTCATCTCCAATAACGTGTCATTGGTACAGCAGCTCTCGTCCTAATAGGTCGTAAGCATGGGTAAGAATCAGGACATCAGCCAATACCTTCACGAACGATCGTATTGTGGAGCTCCATAATGAAGGTTTGGGATGTCGGAAGATATGTGCTCAACTGTGAGTGCCTATGGCCTCGGTTTGAACTGTAATACGTAATTAGAAATGCCGGAATACGACTCTCAGCAAGCCTCGAACTGGCCATCCACGGAAGATTAACGACCGTTTTGTTCGAAAATTGGTCTGAACAGTAGTGCAGAGGCCTAAAACTACTCGTGAAGAATTAAAGGAAGATCTCAAGGCATCCAGAATCAAAGCCAGTAAACACACGATCAGCTGGGCACTACGCTGCGAAGGTCTTTGCTCCCACACCCCTCGTAAGAGACCTCTTCTTCAGAAACATCATTTGAAGACCATGCTAAAGTGTGCCAAAAACCATTTGAACAAGCCAGCAGCGTTTTGAAATTCTTTGCGGTGGTCAGCTGAAACCAAAATCGAACTACTGTATTTGAGAGAAACGGCACAAAATATGTTTGGAGGCAACAAAACGAAGAGTACTCGTATAGACGAAAGTGCACCATACCCTCTGTTAAGTTTGGAGGTAGCTCAATCATGGTGTGGGGATGTTTCAGCTAGTTAGGGGTAGGTAAACTTCTCATCGTTGAAGAAACCATCTGAATGGCAGAAAGTATCCTGAAATACTGAAAGAGCAGCTCCTACCTTCAGCTCGTTTGTCAAAATTGAAGCGTGGATAGACCTGCCAACAAGACAACGATCCTAAGCGTACTGCAAACGAAACTAAGGAATGTTTGAGGATGAAGATGATTAAACATTTTAGAATGGCCGTCAATTTTCAAGGTCAATTTTATCGAAAATAGTCATGTGGAAAACCATCAATGCGGCTGCATGAGTATTGCTATATACTGTTATTAAAAATTTTTACTAAATTGAAAAACACAATCAGCTATTATTTCCGATGTGTCGAATGTGAACGATTGAAATAAATATTCTTTACTCAGATACTCACTTCTCACTTAAGCCCTAACTTTTACCTATGCTGTTCACATTAAATACCATATTATCCGTAAAATATTTTAGAGGGTTACTGGAATTTGATCAATCAATATTATTATTATTCGTACTGGAATACACTGCCTGTCAAAATGGACGAGGTATGATCTTTTCCTTTTACATATTTTCAAAATATGGATGACAAACACATCTAGTTATCCTAATAGAACCTGTGGTAAAAATTGTCTCGTATTTGTGCACTGCTGAAACTCTCATCACAGATACGTTCATTAATCATCCTTATGAGCTTGACAGAGAGACGGGCCAAGAAAAGTGTGTAATTTTATTCAGTGGACTACCAGCTATTTCCGTTGGTCGGAATGTATTCCTTGCGTAACGTAATTTGGGCATAAAAACCACCTCGCCTCTATCGGTATAAAGAATGAGTTCGACGTATATTCTACTCTCATTTGTTGAGATTGAAACTTGATTGTCCTTATTCGATGTTTGGATATTCAAATTATAAACCTATTGAAGTGAGGAACACTGTACCCCGACTCATTGTTGCCTTCTGAGATTACATATTTAATACCATTTGAAAGACTTTGCTAGCTGTTGAATGCGTACTAAAAAAAATCGCACGGTTTTTTGCATACTTACTGTTGCCTAATCCGTGTTGTTCATCAGGTCAAAATATAAGAAAATGGATTGAATTAATAATTTTTCACTAATTTGCGAGCTCTATTTTTTCCAATTTGCCACAGTTTGCAACTCGGGCTTATTAAACAATAATAGACACCCTCTTAAAAAAAATTAACAATATCAATTAAACTTTGAGTTGAATGTGTAAGTTTACAAAATAGGATCTCAGTTGAGATTATGAAAAGCTCTGAACAAAGTCTTTAAGTAACATAACTTGTATATTTGCCTGAGTTTCCAATAATTTGTGAGCTGACAAGTTTCAAACACGCCTCACCCAAACAATTGTTTTTCAGCTGTAAAGAGAAGATATTATCAGACCTGTAAGTAACATAATTCATAATCAACAGATGCTCAAAGGCAACACATGCGCCTGACATTTATGTAAATTCACAGTTAACTTCTACACCTTTTTCACTTCAAATTAATCCAAGTCAAGTTCAATTTATTGCAAGTCAAGTTCAATTTATTCCAAGTCAAGTTCAAATTAATCCAAGTCTAGTTCATATTAATCCAACCCTAAGTTCAGTTAAAAATTGACATAATCACTTATTGATTTGAGCTTTTATGAGTTAAATATGTATCTATTGGATGTGATGAGCAAGAAAACGTTTTTCCTTTCAGCAAGGAATACACAAAATTTTTGCAATATAAAACAAGCTGTCGTAAAATGTGGTAAGTATCCAGCATCAGGAGGCAGAGTGTGATTCAGATCTTTGAACGGAGTAACAGATAAAGGTCAAATATAAAAAATGTCATTTTATACTACACATTAAAGTCATTTTACAATTTTAAATTAATGGCAGTGTGCATCCCTTCAAATATTTATGTTTAAAGGCAATTTTATGTTACACATACACATAGTAGTATCGTGGATTTATTTACACTCAAATAGAGATTTATTTGAATGAAATTCCACTTTATCACATATGTAAAATCAAATTTGCAAACAACAACAAAATATTACCATTGGACGATATGTAGATTTAACCTTTAAATGAAATATGGAAATGCGATTCACTGAATACTATGTACGATACCATTTGATTACAATTTATACGAGTACATAACTACACAGACACAATCCTGCATTAGCAAAAAGAATTGTGCCATCACATCAAATGTGTAGGCCAAGGCAAATGTATCATCTCTGTCGATGAAACAAATTATAACTTGTTTTTACAAAAATCGTTTGAACAAGCTAAAACAGACTTCGTTGTTATATTTCTTTTAAAGGTTAAATCTACATATCGTCCAATGGAAATCTTTTATAGTTGCGTGCATGTATAATTTATGTATGTGATGAAGTGAAATTTCACGCAAATAAATCTCTATATGAGAGTAAATAACTCCACGATTCTACTAAGTGTATTTGTAACATTAAATTGCCTTTGAACATAAATATTTGAAAGGTTGCATACTGTCATTAATTTAGAATTGTAAAACAAATTTAATGTGTAGTACAATACGAAGTTTTTATAATTGACTTCTATCTGTTACACCGCTCAAAGATCTGAATCACACTCTGCCTCCTGATGCTGGATATACTTACCTTATTTTGCGACAGCTTGTTTTTATATTGCAGAGATTTTATGTTTTCCTTGCTGAAAGAACAACGTTTTTCTTGCTCATCACATCCAATATATACATATTTAACACAAAAAACTCAAATTAACAAGTGATTATGTCTATTTTTAACTCAACTTAGGGTTGGATTAATTTGAATTTGACTTGGATTAAATTGAACTTGACTTGGATTAATTTGAAGGGAAAAAGGTGTAGTTCATACTCACCTAAGTGTAGGCAAAATAGTTTGCAATTATTTTGGATAAGACATCGTCTCATGCACTCGTGGATCGTCAAGCCTGGGTAGTAAATGGTCTCAACAATTTTCTGCGTGCAGATGGTGTGTACTGTCGTTGCTGCCACCTGAAAGTATACTAAAACCGGTGACGGTGGGCGAAGCTTAGAGAAGTATGAAAAAATGGGACTTTAATTGTGATCATTAGAATGACCATAAACAGTTCCACAAATGCAATGAAAACTCTTGGTGCCGAATGTCAATCGTCCTGAAAAAATTATGAATATTAACATTTTGACAATTTAACAATTCAACAAATGTAATTTATTCGAACCTTAAAATATCGAACACAATCTCGAATATCTTATAATCATTCCAATCACATTTTCAAACATATTCCTATGTTCTAGTATACACCCTGGCTAATGATACTTTAATTGACGGCATCAGCATAATGTTAATGGAAAATTCATTCCTAGCTCGACTTGAAACGTTACTTGCTTTTTACTTCCCCACGTCTTTGAGCGCAAATACACTATCTCGTAGACATTGTAAATGTTAGGGACTTCGTTTACAAAACCATGTGTCCTTTGATAGCCTGATGAATGAATTTCGCTGAGCATAAAGTTGGTTACCAGTTGGTAACATTGACCTTGCTGCAGATTCTTAAATGTATAATGTTTACTTTTCATAACCATTGACGTATATTGGAGTTTGCCAAAGAGGAGGAACTCACAGCCACTCGCAAGTGCACGCTAGCTCAAACTATACTCGTATGAATGTTGTACATTTACTCTGCTCTCCAAGCAAATTAGTCGCCGCACTCCTGGACTCAAGCTCGGCATGGAGCGAGGCTTATCTCATTGACCCACCGAAGCCATTCTAGTCTTTCAACCTAACGCTCAAGCTTAAAGTGACGGGATAGACATCGCTGAAACTGCTCACTGCACTTCGCGGCCAAACTCTGTATCTAAGTCCACAGACAACTTCTCTAGTGTTTCTTCATAACGGAATGCATATTAGGAAGAGTACGAATTGCGTTTTCACAGCCCATAGCTTATCAGTTCCAGTATTTTGCCCTACTCTTTCACACACTAAGCTCGGCCTCTGGTCTCCGAGATATGCACGACAGAGATAAGAGTAAGTCTGGGGGCTGGTGCGTAACCCTGGCTAAGCACAAGATAGCATATTTGTGAAGAGGCAGCACGGAAATTCTTCATGCTTGTCACTTCTATTTCGGTTAAATTATGTTTCTGTAAATTCCCGGTAAGAATTTTATAATGTTATTCCTCAACGATAAATACCTTGATAAATCGTCGATTTGTAATTTCGCCACCTCTGCACCGAAACACACCCAGAAGGCCCAGTACGATCACCATAGTTTCTGCAAATTTGCTCGCCATTATCTTCAAAGTTTTGTCGCATCAGCTTCGTTGCAGGAAAATTCCTGTAACACACAACAGAAGTAATGGTGATTCCAACAATGCTCAGTAGAGTGTGAACCAATACATCACAAATAATGACTTATGCATTGGACAACCTAACACTATGCTCGACGATTTTGTACCACTTTTCAGTTTAACAGTGATGAATTCATGCACGTTGTGTTCTCATGTTGATGTGGCAGAAGTAAACGCAGAAAATGACTGAAAACTTTAACAAAAAGGTGAAAAGGTGTTTTCCTGAAATTATTGCTTTCATCGATTATATGATTGGATATGAACCTATGAGTTTAAATTTTGAGTGTTTTATCACGGTTGGACGTCATGCAGGATTATGCCTGTAATCATTTCGCTCAAATATTGAAAAATTGAAAGTAATTAAGAATTTAACTATGGTTAAGAAATTAAGAAAAGAATGTTGGAGAGAAAAAATAAGTATGCTCAATGCCGGAAACTGCTAGTCTGAATAATGTACAGTAAAATCTTATTCGCAGAAAGATTGTTTCACGCTCTGGTGGCTCGTAGCCACGGACATTATAAAGCGACGAAAAACGCACGCCGCCAGCTCATCTTCCTGATAAACATCAATTAAAGTTCAATGAGCGTCTTCCCCGCTTATATCGTGCGGGCTTTGCACCACATCACGAGATTCAAAATAAGAATTAGTTATGAATAATCAATAAATAAACATTTGAAAATAACAGCATATGCCAAAAATCACATGACAATGAAAACCATGGGAAAATGTAAAGTATTCAAAGTTCTTGAAAAGAATTGCAAAATTCCCAACTGATGTCGCATTCCTACGAACCTGAACTAAAAATATTTCTCTTCTAATGATCGAGTGAACCGCTGCTCGAAATACGTCGCAGGTTGATTCTCTCTCTAAATATTAAGCTGGACATGTATCTTGAATACTTTTTCGTCCAGTATTTATTCCTTTTTTACAAATGGAAGAAAGGTTCGCCGCAAAATAGAGCTCGTGCAGAAAAGCACTGGAAAAATTCTAAATCTACTTAGTGTCCCTGCGTGCCACTTTGAAAGTGTTATCATTTTCATCATTGTGTCTGATAAGTATCGAGAACCTCATTCGCTCAGTAAAATACCGGGAACATAGATTTGTGAGTTTCATCAGTCAACGTCATAAAAAACGTTCTTGGTTTAAGCCAAATACGAGGTTTTTCATTGGCCGATAAAATGATTCATGTTTATCTCCTTTCTATAACTAAATGTTTTATCCTTATACTGTTTTCTATTTTCTGATAATCACGTTTAGCATCGAGTGAAAGAACATGAATGTTGGTTAGTTACCCTAAAACATTCTGCTGCTATAAAAGCCCTTTTGAAACCATCTTCATGTCGTTTGATCTCTGCCAATTTTTGCACGCACACGTGTATTCTACAGCGAAAAATTTAGTTATAAGCCGAACATTTCCGGGTTGATTTCAGAGAATGAAATTATTCAAGGAAATGACATTGTCGATGTAAATGGCAGATGCCTTCTAAAAGTTTCATTCTAAGGTTCTTCCAAAATTGAAGGCCTTCTAGCCCTGTAGTGTCGTAAATAGAGACCATTGTTTAGTACAAGACTGCCAGTCCTATGCCTGACAATTACCGAATAATGTGACATTTTTCAAAGTTTGAGTTATTGAGCATCAGGAAATTAAAAGAGAAGTATTATGGAGAAAACCATTCACTTATTCCTTTAAAATCTATGAAATGTTGAGCAAACGATAAATTTACACCTGATACCGACATCGTCAGTAAACACAGCTGAATGAAGAATCCTGTTTTAGTCAATCTGTTTATGCTCAGAAGACGCCTAATTGTTCCGGCATTACAAGGAGTACCCTGCCGCTACAATGCTGAATTTGAACTGGACCCATGTTTATCAGATGCTGAACAAAAAATTATCAAAATCGTTATCTTGCACAATATGCTGAGCGCGGACAAAGTACCAGCACTAATATCCATTATAAATTGTCTGTTAACTTTTTAGGAAAATTATTTTCAGGTAAATTATAACTTTACTCCTATGGCAACCTTGTATGGGCATGGAATCTGTGCTAAGCTGAAAAGTTAATGTATCCACATCAGATTGAATACATAGATGTGCAAGCAGAGATAACTACTTTAGTAGCGATTAATCAGCATGAAGTTCCCGCAAGTTTTAATTAAGTCCAAATTCGGAGACAAGTGCGTTCAATGAACATCGATTCATTGACCCAACAAGAGCATCAGATGGTGACTTCAGTCATCATCATCATTATTAACTGAGCTATAATTCTACAACAAATACAACTATATGATATTCGTACTAATCAAAATCCATTGCAATCAACCATAAAATGAAAGATGTTTAAGCTGAAGAAGCTTTGCGAATACTTCACCAAACGCTCATTTCATCATACTTACAAGACGGAATAGAACCATGGCACGCAACTGATAAAAATAAAACCAATGTACTCTTCACTCTACAGAAAAGAGCTATTAGGATGATTAAGAAACTAGAATGCAAAGCTTTAACACATGATTCATTCAAAAGTCTAAAAATACTCAAAGTTCTGGATCTCTACAAACTCTCCATATGTAATTTCATGTCTAAAAAATTGACTAGTGATGACGACAAAGACCTCAAACAAGTACTAACTGCACAAACTGGTTCGAAATAGAAGTAACTTCATGCTTTCATATTATTCAAAAGTTCGGTTACATCATAATATCCCCTTCATTGGAACTAAGACTTGAAACTCAATCTCTGCGGAGATCCGTGAAAGAGATTCTTACGAAGCTTTAAAAATAAATTTTGAATCCCTTTTCCTATCAAAATATCAAGCATGTAAGATAACCAAGTCAAATCTCATGTGCTAAATGACTCATCCTGATAAGGTGATTTGCCCATGGTTTATGTTATTGATCTTCAATCTGTTTTCAAGTCGCTTCTAGAATATACTGTCAACATCTAACCCATTTATACTATTTCGGAAAATAAAGCATCGAATCTCGAGCGAATTAATTCATTGATCATTCTAATGTGTAACTAGGTTAGGTGAATTAGGTTAAACATAATTGGAGGCCTTAGATTAGCGTTGGTGGTAGGATGCCTTAGCAGTCACTGAGTTTATTCAGGCCCACAGGTAGTTGTACCCAAATTTAGCTATTTTACTAGCCTTAGAAAACAATTTACTTCTTTATCGTTTGTGGCAAGTAAATTGTTAAATTACAAAACATTGAATTGTCAAATAATTTTCCAACGATGAAACATCTATTAATTTCAACATCATCAGATGTTGGACAAATGTTCTTGCCTTCACTTGGGCAGAATATCTTGAGAGAAATAGAGAATTTCTGCTCTTTTCGTACCCCAAGTTGTATAAGAAACAGCTACTGTTGCAGTAAAGTGATGAATTGAGAAATAGGCTAAGCTTATTGTCAACGGACTCATGTTCATGCCTTCTTTCTTTTTCATTTACTCACATTCAAATTAGGTACAGTTTCCAACACAAGTCTTTGTTAAGAAAGCTACTTCTAATTTGAAAGTAAATTTTTTGCTCGACCAACAAATCTCAGAAATTGTACGCGTGCCGTTTGTCTTCAAAAACAAGTATTAAACATTTCCCGTACAGAGCAGTAGTAAACGTCGTAGCTAAAGAACTAATGTGTGTTAGTTTGGTTTCCTACTACATCTTCATGAACTGTACACCTTAGCGTCTAGTGTTAACATTCAAGACTAATAAATATTTTATTAATCTATGTGAATTCCAGGGGGATCTCATAAGTGCGATAAAATGATGAACTGACTTAAAAATAAATATTTTTGACTTGTATTGTAACGGCATAACAAAACTCCAGTCCTATCGCAGAAGATAAATTCTAAGTATAAATTTTCATTCATTTATGTACTAGTGCAATTCCCACTCACGATAGCACTCACGCATGTGCACACTAATTCTACTCACAGGTTTTTGTCAGTCATTTTCCAGGTTAACAAGTTGGCGGAACTATGATTAAATTTTTAGAGTCGTGTTCATGATTTGCTTTATTGAGGGTTGCCATTCGAGGTTTGTCAATCATGTCCCTTTGATTGGGTGATTGAAATTCTGGCGATCTCTGTAGCTGATTAAACCACAGAACCAAATGTTCTTCCAGTTTTAGTGGACTACTGAATTTTAGCAGTGCGAATCTAAAACTATTCATGAAGCTATCACACTAATTAAAAAGAAATTGACTGACCCGGGTCACCAGCGGGTCTCATCCCGCTGAACAGTTCATTCGACCGATAAAAACGAAAATTTGTATCTAATGCTATGTTGCACTCCGAAATAGTGGACGTAGGCAAAATTTTCCATTGAATACTTGACAAGACGAACGTCAGTAACTGCTTTGTTCTTCCGAGTGCACTTGGTATTGTATGTATCCAAACCAGGATGTTCTTGAATTTTAAATTTTTTGAAGCTATGTTTTAGAGACAAATACTTTTTATGTCCTGTAGATTTTATACATAGCTTTTCTCCGGCTGTTTCTAATGTAAATGAAATACTTATATTCTAGGAAAGATAACTCAAATAGACTTGATACTGGTGAAAAGTAAGATTGTGATGGATTAAACGAGGGCTGCGATAGATTAAGCGAAGGCTGCAAGAGACATTCTGCTTCTATTAAAGTCAAAATCTTTTGAGCGAAACTACGCTCATAGTCTGTAGTCTGGATGAAAACATAACGAAGTATTGACAATAATTTACAACTAATGCATTTCTGTAACATGACAAATTTAGAGCATGACTAACGTGTTACACACTAAAAGAATTAGTCAAGCATTTAGAGTTTTGAGTTGAGCTGAACTACGGTGGTCATTGAGCGATGATCTCAGAATGTTTTAAATGATATTACAAAAAAATGAACAGTAAACATGCTCAAACTCGCCAAAACATTAGCCTTGAGCTTTTACGCACCTCTTATAAATTAACGAGATAGTTTATTGCTGAATATTTTTCCGTTCATAAATGGGTTGAAATATTGAAAATTGTAGCACGTGAGTGGAAAATCAGGAGAATATTCAGAATGTAAGTTCCTATTCTGTCTATTTTTCAACACGTGACATTACTATGGAGTAGAATTGGGCCACCCCGGATTCATCTCGGCGAGTTATGAACTTTCAAACAAAAACACCCGTTGCAGACCACCAGACAGTCACCATATTCTTTGCTGATGCCACTTTGGTTTTGAGGAATGTTTAGGAGGCTCACCACGACCAAGCCACTGACTTGATCGTTGTTACTGATATTAGATATCCTCTTTTCGTCGAAAGAGATTTTTAAGTCATTATTTTTAGTGAGCGAAAAGATAATTGAGTGAGCTTCAGAACTCTGAGCTTTTTTATCTTAATTAAGCTCCCGGGGTGCTCGTTTGCCACGCTTTTTCCTTATCAGTCGTCAGCAAATTGAGTGAGACTAATGCAGTGCTGGCACGATGAGTTCAAAATATTTTGGCGATATTTTGACCGGGATTCAACTTAGCAACTGATTTCACTTGTTCGTCGTCAAGACCGAATGACTGTCTTTTACTCACCTTCAGTGCTGTCATCACTAAATACAGGTGGGGCCAATGATTTAGTGAAAAGTGAGTTTTTCTATTTTCTCGTTGAACTAAGGTGTAGTCTTGCTTAGTTGTCAATTGGTTGCTTCCTAAAAACATTGTAAATTATCAATAAAAGTGTGGATTGCCCACAAACAATTTTTAATAACCTGCAAAACTAAAACGTAGTTTTTCTCAAGATTTGCTATTTTGAACACGCTTCTTTAAAACTGTTTTGATGCGCTTTGGCAAGCTGTTTACTAATTTTACAATTATATTATCACCAAAGGACCTCCACTCTTTTTCAATTAAGAATTCAAGTTGAGCTAAATTTGTTGGCTTCTCTTCGTTCACTCGACTTTTGATGCTCGACCTTTAATTTTCGATCGGATTCAGATCAGCCGAATTTCCAGGCCAAGGACCCAAAATCTCCACTCTATTGTCATCAAGGAATTTTTTAACCACTCTTGCATTATGACAGGGAGCTCCATCATATTAGTAAATCACCTCTTCGTCGGGAAACTGACCAGCTATCGTTGGAAGGAGATGATCTTTTAAGATTTTCAGATACAAGTCCGAATTTATTGCAGTGTTTTTGGGCAAAATCGTCAGTGCTCCAGTTCCCTTACCTGAAAAGTAACCCCAAACGTGAAGAGTGGCAGGATGGCAGAATGCTTGACCGTTGGAACGACACACTCCTCGTTAATTCTTTTGTCTTTTTTTGTCGCACGAGGCTCTTCCCAGAGTGTGGCCAAAAAGGGGGAACGGAGATTCGAAAATGACTGCCCCATTATTCAACAGTCCAATGCTGGTATTTCCTGCAAAAATTGAGCCGGTCTTTGATGTTCTTCGCCGTCAAAAGAGGTTTCGTCACAGCTCTCCTTGAAGCAAACCCTTTTTTGAAAAATCTACGTCGAACGGTTCGCGTTGAGGCATGGACGCCATCCCTCTCCCATTTTAGCGCAAGCTCTGAACTGCTGGCAGTCCTTGCCGGTTCCGAGTAGCGCACTAAAGCGCTATCTTGACGAACCGACAATAAGTTTTTCCTGCCATGGCCTGTTTTTACCACTATGGATATTGTCTCGTTGAATTGTTTTATAAATCTGCAGACAGTTGCCGATGATGTAAATTGCTTGACAACGATTTAGTTTTTTGATAGACTACCCTGATGGAGAAGAATGAGGGTTTTCCTATTTTTTTCGAAATCACCATGATTTTGAATCTGGTAAAGAGAACATTTTTTAAATTGGAAAACACAAAAATTTGAACAAAATAATCGAAAATAAACATGCCACTCATCTTGCAAAAGCTTTTTCATCAGTTCCAGTGCTCGTATCAGCTTTTAAACCAGCAAAAATAGTTTTTCAGCATTTTAAGAAAAACAAAATTAGTCAATGTTAAGAAAATTCCTTTAATTTTTTTAACTTCGCTACTTATTAATTTGCTACATTATAGGACTGTTAACGATTAGGCATAAGGATATTCTGAAATAAATCCCTGAAATAAAAAAGTATTTCCTCAAAATCATTGGCCCCACCTGTAGCTCTCGCCTTCAAGCCTCTCATGGTTGGAAGGCAGTAAGTTTGGAATGCAAACTTTCACAGAGAAAAAGCTACCTATTGTAATGTTCTAATGCGTGCTCCAGGGTGATATTTTGTAATTACGACATTCATATCACGTCAAATTTTGCCGTTTATGTCTAAAACATGGTCTTTAAATGTAGATTAGTTTCTTACTAACGAAAATTGGTAAAAGAAAATTCTTTACCTTGACAAACCAGAAATCTCTTTTATGCCGTTTTTCCATTTCTCTCCAGACGTGATTAATCCTAGCTCAACCTCGTTTTCATGCATACAAATGAACAAAAATTGTTTTGATGTTTACAATGTTTGTGATGCATTCGATCATTTAAAAGTGGATGCTCGTAAAATTCTAAACACCATCTCATCGTTCCTTCAGTCGCCAAAAATCTCACAGTGCATTTCTGCTATCAGTTCTGAAATTGAGAATTAGTCAGCAGTTCTTCAAATCATCAAATCTGAATTGAGTGGGTTTTTCAAGGCTGGATCAGATGGTAAGCTAACTGTAATTACGGTCAGTACGTCAATGAAGAAAATATGAAGAAATCAACTCACTTAATTTTGCTTAGTTCAAGACATATTACTCACATTTCTTGTTCAAGAACTCTTTGGCTGCAAACAATGCATAAAAAAGACACGTTACGGAGGCTTCAGAAATTCCTACTGTAACTTATGGTGACACAAATGCAATTCATTTACACACATGATTAGGAATGTCACCAGTCTTGTCAAATGGCCTCTCATCCCCCACTTCTTTCTCCTCTGTGTTTGTAGATATGGTACACTCGAGCTTGTCGTTTGTTCAGACAATATATTTCATGAACGCTGATATTTTGGAGAAAATCAATCGAAGTCACTGGTGGTGATCGTGCTTTTCTCTCACTCGCCTCACATACGCTACATGTTGCTCTGGTTTTCAAGGGTTAAAGTTACTGTCTTTGATGGCGTATAATGATGAAAAACTTCCGCTCGAAGGCTAATATCGCTGGAAGTTTTCTCGTTATCGGGCAGTGAACATCAAAGGACGTCTGTTAACTTCACAGCTCTACACCCTAGCTCTAATATATTATTATATACTCTGCGTAAAGAACTTCGTGGTTCTTAAGACACGTGAAGGGTAATTCGAAAATGCACATGCTATTCAACCGATTTCTGTAACAATATAGTGCAAAACTTAAAATCCAGCAGTAAAAATAAAATTTAATTGTACCCTTCAATTTCTCGAAGTATCCTCTTTAATAAACTAAGCTAACCAATTCAATGAAGATATTAAAACTTATGAAATACATTGTCCCTTTAGGAATTATTTTACGAGTACGTTAGTAAGTAGGCTATGAAGACTACGAGAAAACGTTCAATTCTCATCAAATTATTAGCCCTTTTCGTGTGAACTCTTCCGTGGAACGACCGCAAATGAAACGCCTAGTTTCCATACCAACCTTTAATATGCTTAGACTAATATGTGCTTACCACACACGAATGAGCTTCGCTACACTCTGCCCTCAAGAACTATTGTAGATTAAGAAATCTTCCAAATTGTAGTTCGCTTGGTAGTTCTCCATTTAGCTTCACAGCTGAGGTGGTCCATCTTTACCTTTTTGAAAGATATTTAAATAACGAGCGGCTAATCGATTCAAAGATTTCAGTGAAAGGTCTCTCCAATATTACATAGAAGAACCACTAACTGTTTAACACAACACCTTTTTTCGTAACAGGCGTTGCTGGCTTCTCATCCGTATCACAACACTCTTATTCCTCTTTTTAAGTTGGAGTAACAGTAAATCGGTAAACGTGCCAATCGAGGTTTGCTTTATACTCACCGTCGAAAAATACAGGAAGGGAACACCATCAATGCCTGTATTTTGACACAGGAATCAAACTCTGTGGTACAAGTTCACAACCTTGGGAAAACAAATAAGCATCGTGTATTTGAGGATTGAAACTTTGCTCATCTTATCTTGCTGCTCAGCGCCGCAATGAACCACCATGCTGCCACAACCTTTTTATAGAGGCACTCAGTCCGTCTCAAATATTTATGAATAACATTCGTTGTAATTTCGCAATGCGTCTAATATCAGAAAATTCGATACCTAGATTCAGCTGTCAGTTAGAATCAATGCAACGAGTGAAAGCACCAATTGCCTTTCCAACAATTTCTAAATATTTTGTCATATCCTGGCAGATTAGATCGCTCACGTTTTCTGCAAGTTTAAGTTGCTTCCATTTTGACGATTTATCTATGCATGTTCTAGCAGCTAAGAGAGCTATTTTTCTACCTACAAATACGTACAAACTTAAGGCTTCGATCACCAATTGGGGCAGAGTGCTTGGATATACTACCTCTGTACAATAACAGTGTTCAGTAAATTTGGGAATTCTTTACTGGAACGTTCAGGCTGATTGCTTCAGTAACATTGAATGATGGAAGTTTTATTGTAAACTGCACCAATTCGGTGCTCTCATTGACTCATGGCAGAAAAAAGTAACCTGCTTCGGCAGCACCCCTGAAATTTCACTAATGTATAGTGTTATGGCTGATTTTATGCAGCTACTTTATTCAATGCCTTAGTAACTACTCAACTCATCTGATAAAGACTTACAGCAATATTTTCATGATGATTTTGTTTAGTTAGCTCTTCACCGACTAAATTTCCGCTGCTACTGCTGATAAAACAACTTCCGTTAGTACGACATAACAGGGTAGTAATCGATGTCAAATTAAATATATTGAAACTGAATGCAGGAATCGAATTGTAAATCCACCAAGCCGATAAAGAGGAAAAGTCTGCACAAAATTGCCAGATGCTTTGAAAATTTTCAAAAATCCACAGACTACATAACCGCGTTCTAAAGAAAATGTAAGACGATCAAGGGACAGACAGCTATAAAGTTCGTCATAAACATTCCAAAAAATTTCCATTTTAATTTCTTAATTCTCAGTCTTAAAATCAATTATTGAACTTCGATGTACGTAACTCATGAATAAATAAACTTCTTATGGTCAATTGACGCTCATGTAATCAGATGGTTCGGGCAGTTCAAGTGCGCTTCTCCCACACGTTTACGTCTGCACCCACGCGATGCAGATTTACCAACCAACCGTAACAAAGCGAAAGTTTTACCTATCAATTTTGAGCTTGAAATTTAAAGTGGCGCATCAGGAAACCAAAAAAACATTTTAACAATGAATGTTCGATGTACTAACATTAGCAGCTATCATTTGACAATGTTGCAAATTTGGAACCTGCTTAACACAAAATTGCAAATCGAAATCGAGCTCGGGCTTGAACTTTCTTCGGATTTTCGATCACCGTTGTTAACTATGTCCTACGTGCTTGTTAGCAGCAGGGCGGTGTGCTTGTTGGCAGCAGGGCGATGTGCTTGTTGGCAGCAGCGCGGTGTGCTTGTTGGCAGCAGCGCGGTGTGCTTGTTGGCAGCAGCGCGATGTGCTTGTTGGCAGCAGCGCGGTGTGCTTGTTGGCAGCAGCGCGGTGTGCTTGTTGGCAGCAGCGCGGTGTGCTTGTTGGCAGCAGCGCGGTGTGCTTGCTGGCAGCAGCGCGGTGTGCTTGCTGGCAGCAGCGCGGTTTGCTTGTTGGCAGCAGCGCGGTGTGCTTGTTGGCAGCAGCGCGGTGTGCTTGCTGGCAGCAGCGCGGTGTGCTTGCTGGCAGCAACGCAGTGTACTTGCTGGCAGCAGCGCGGTGTGCTTGTTGGCAGCAGCGCGGTGTGCTTGTTGGCAGCAGCGCGGTGTGCTTGCTGGCAGCAGCGCAGTGTGCTTGCTGGCAGCAGCGCGGAGTGCTTGTTGGCAGCAGCGCAGTGTGCTTGCTGGCAGCAGCGCGGTGTGCTTGTTGGCAGCAGCGCGGTGTGCTTGTTGGCAGCAACGCGGTGTGCTTGCTGGCAGCAGCGCGGTGTGCTTGCTGGCAGCAACGCGGTGTGCTTGCTGGCAGCAACGCGGTGTGCTTGCTGGCAGCAACGCGGTGTGCTTGCTGGCAGCAGCGCGGTGTGCTTGCTGGCAGCAACGCGGTGTGCTTGTTGGTTAATGCGGTGCATTAGTTTGTGTTTAGTTTCGTCGCTAATGACGCCTTGCCACTATTGTTCCATTTTGGTTTTTCATACTTTTACGTCCTGTCCTACTATATTTTGCCCCAAAACGATGAGCCTTATCATTTCATTAATACATAGTAACTCTGATTTTCATTCCAAAAGCATTCGTTTTGCATTATTCATAACAGTACGCCTCGTAAGTTTGATGTGAATCAATAAGAATGAGGGCCGTGCTGACCGGAAAAATTGTAAGTGTTGAAAGTTATCGATAACTTTTTCAATCATCTGTGCGCTGGTGCCTCGGCAATTTTGAAGGGTTTATGATTCGCTATGCCATGTTCCCTAAACCTATGCTCCTCAATTATAAGCTTCGAATTAACTTTGTACTGAGTGATTAAAAGATGGAATTCATGATGAATTCACACCTCCATTGCTCTGAAGGTAGCTTCTTTTGCTTCAGGTAGCGATACTGCAGTACGTGTTGTATTATTCTTCTTGAGCGACCTTTTGATCGTTTGCAACATGAGTTAAATTTGATTTATCAATTGGAATTAAAATTCTTCTTTCGGGTCTACTTTCTGACTGTTAATTTCAAATGTAGATCTTGTTTCCTTGTTCACGATGTCAAAACATTTTGGTATTTTTTAGGACATCATTTGCCCGTCAAGTTTATTCGTTGTATTACTAACGCTCACTAATCTCTTGAACATTCTCGCATGCATGTTTTTAATAGCGAACAGAGTGGCAAACTGAATAGTTATCAGTGTTTCAATGAGCTTTTTAAAAATGTCATATTTAATTTTGGTAATCCTGCCCATTTCCCCCCCGCATTCTTGTTTCTTGGTCAGACAGTTCTAGCTGTACAGCGTACACACTGCAATTTAGGCCTTCATTATTCTCATAACTCCGCATTTCTCTTCATTTTTGTGAACATAAATCATTCGTTTTCGTCCTTTGGGGGTT